>BMAO01019324.1:0-197704 GCA_019973975.1 Trichonephila clavata
TTTTTTTTCTTTTATTTCGAATTAGTAGTCAAAAGAATATTTAAATGCAAAATAACGTCGCTTTGTGTTTAAAATAATGTTTACAATTTTTTTTTTAAAATTATGTGTAACGTAACCGAGGTTCACGTCACGAACTTGTAGCCGACATTGCTTTGCCGAGTCGTGAGTTCGAATCCAGATGTCACGAACACCATTGTGTAGAGGGATTGAGATGGGCGTTAAATCTTCGAGGTTTAAAATCCCCGTATTGGTATGGAAGTTTAGAGATTGCGTTTTCAACTCAGGTGCTTTTATCGTCGCATGACCGAGATTCAAACTTGCAAAATCTATCGCAAACAACGCACGCGCAATTTTAAAGTGCGATATTATAAAAAATCAAACCTCAGATCATCGACCGCTCTTCAAAATTACGAAGTACGTCATCAATAAACGTATTGCTTCAAGTGCCCGATGTTACTAAAAATAACAATCAGTTTAAAGAAATGTATTTTTTTAATTACGTATTTAAATCAGAATTTGACCGAGTTCGAGTCTCATTTCTACTAAAGATTGTGTCAAATGTGATGGAGAGTATATATTGCTTACTATATATAAACAAATCCGAACCTCTAAATTTTTACGAGTTATAGGTAGGGGAGACCGGTTAAAAGTTGACGAATGTCTTAATTTTTCCGTATTCCACTAGGTAGCAGCATCAAATGAACACTACTGGCTCTTCTTCTGGCCTTTCGTTAAACTATAGTATAGACCCACTGAAATCGCCCTTTTATGTTTGTTTGAAGCTTTGATTGTTTTTTGATGCCACGATATAACTTTTATGCATGTGTAAATAAGCTCTGCTACAATACAGGTAATATATAACGTTTCTCTTTAATATTTATGAGTAACTTGGTTTAAATACTACCATTACCATGAATAATGTCATTTAATTGACTTCCTTCATTGTAATGAGAGCAAATGTTTTTAAACAGACAGTCTGGGGCAAGATGACGAGCTCGTCATCTTGCCCCGAATTTCGGAATTTATTAAACTTACTATTGTGTCCATTCTATTAAATCCTGTGAACACTTGTTAGTCTGTGTGTATGTCCGAGGACCTTGCGCTTCCATCTCATTTGGGCTAAGAGTGCATCGATCGGAAAGGTTTCATTCGAAAAGGGGGTGACCAGAGGAAGACATTTTTGCCATCCGCTAAGCTCCACCCCCCTTAAAGAGGAAGAATGTAACAATAATTTGTTGCTTTAGAGCTACTGGCTTTTATCTGACACATTTTCTGATTTTTTGCGAGAAAACGAATGCTTCCTGAACTTGTAGAAAGAGCCCCACAAGGAACTGTAGCAACTGTAGTGACAAGGGCTGGAACAATGAGGGCACCTTGTTCTTTTTTTTGAAGCACTTTATCTTCATATGAAACCAAGCAAGAATCTCCTAAACTGTTGATTTTTGACAATCACAAAACTCATATAACTTGCAGGCTGTCTTATAATTGCTGAGCGAAAAACATCATCATGGTTGGGTTGTAGTCGCACACATCACATCGTTTCCAGCCCCTTTTGTTCATTTTTCGACCAGTTAAAAATGCAAAATAGCAAGCATGTGACAACTTTATGGTCACTCTTCCAGAAATAACTATCACTGACAAAAATATTGGTGAGGTTTTGAGCATCACTTACTTCAAATCAGCTACAGTTGGAAAATGCCGTTGAAAGGGTTTAAAGAATATAGGATCGAGCCTCATAATCCTCTTGTGTTTAACGAACATGACTATACTGCGGTAAAAACTACTAACCATGCTGTTGTTGGCGATGAAACTGAGAAACAATAGTGCTAATCCTCAGACCCGGTAATAGAAAACCAACATATAAACCCTCCTGAAAAACCAGAACTTATGGCAAATGCTGATTCCGATGCACCAAAGAAGCCTGTTAGTGTTTTTTATTTCAAACTATTGCCTAAAACAACATAAGTGAGAAAAAAAGAAAAAGCAAAAAAATTGGAGCTCTAGCATTCTTACAAGCACACCCACCAAAGAAATGTTAAAACAAAGGAAAAAGCAGAAGGAAGAACAGGAAGTTTTAAAAAAAAGCAAAGAAAAAATCTCTTGAAGCTAAAAAGGGAGTAAAAAAACTCAAAACTGTTCCTGTAGGTCTAAATCTATAAAATCCAGGCCAAACTTTCCAGTTGTATCAATTCAAAGGACGGTGTTATAAGATGTCCTGCTTGTGAAGAGGAACCTCCAACAGAAGAATGGATCCAATGCTGTAAATGCCAAGAGTGTTGGCATGAGGAATGTTCCAATTATAAAAATGTCATTTTTATTTGTGACTATTGTTAGGTACATAACTAAACACTTCAACATTACGTTACAATGCATTACGCTTAGATTGATACTTTGTAAGATGTAAAAACATAGTTATCATTTATTAAACCATGTAACACATTCAAAAGATAAAATATGCTCAACCTTTTTCAGTGTCGCCATCTTGCCCAAGGCAAAAGTCATCTTGCCCCAGTACTGGGGCAAGATAACGATTTGTTAAGGTAATGAAAAAATAAAATAATTCTTAATATAATAAAATAATAACTTCTTTTATTAGAAAAATTAAATGGTAATATATTTTAATACTACAAAGGACTACTCTAACAGTTCATGTAAAATTTTGATTTTACTACCCTTAAAAATAAATTAATAAACAACAAAAAACTGTTAACGTCGTCATCTTGCCCCGGTCTCCCCTACAATTTAAGACAGAGGTTTCAACTGGAGTCACTTGACCAGGTTCAGGATAACGAAGTCTATTACCAATAGTCAGTTTCAATTGGAATTTTGAAAACCAAACAAAAAGAAAAGAATTTTAAGAAAACTTTCAAGAGATAGTACTGAACAGTACTTTGAGAAGAGTGAAGACCATAACAGCGACGTGTCAGGAATGGTGGGACTCTACTGGTTTTTATTTTTATACGCTTAGAGGAGGATTATTTTGAAGAATTCAGAACATATTGTAGGGATGAATCACGGTTGTAGGAAGGAATAAAAATGATTATGTTAATCGAAACCTAAATTTCGGGGAAAATGTCCTATGCTATGGAATTTAGAAATAAAAAATTCCAAAACTAATTTCTAAATTTATTATTAGCGAGGTTGAGTTCTCAAAAAAACTGAAGACTTAATTTTGATTAAATGATTTTAGACTCAAAATAAATTATATTTTCTACAATATAAATTACCAAAAACTACGATTATTAGTAAATGAGCCCTGAGAGCTGTGAATAGTACAATGTGCATAACCTTTCGCAGCTCCAGCTCTCTCTACCCAAACCGTCGAATAAGTCCGATAGAAGATTTTTTCTTCCCCCCCCCATCTACCGCCTTATTGTACTCTGTAAAATAGACTGCAATTATTTTTTTAAAAACTTAAATGCTAAAGAAGTTGTGTTAAATATGCATGTTTTTTTTCTCGTAAATATTTAGTAGGTGGTACTCTCCTCGTAATAACGCAATAAACGTTAACATTTAATAAAATACCTGTTTTTCTTGAATAAAAATTACTTTGACTTTTCACAAAAAAAGGCTCTAACACCTAAACTTTATTTTTTTGTGGCAGTACGTAACACATATACCAGTGAACAAATTTCCCGCATATAGCTTTTGAAATTCTGAAAAAAAATATTGATCCACCCTAATGTTAGTTTTAAAAATAAAAAAAACAATCGTATAACAATTCAAATAAATATTAGTCTTACATTCGAAGTTAAGTATTTATTTACAACGATATGCAAAGTATATTTTATTTCATTAAAAAGGGAAATCTTATAAAATAATTTTGGTAAACATGTAGCTGATTCCCTAATAAATTCCTTTATTTAGTCTTATATACTCGTTCTTTTATAATTTTCTTTTTTCGGATCTTTCTCCTTACCAATAATTCGAGAAAAAATGTAAGTGGGGCGGATATTTGCAGAGCACTACCAAGAAAATGAAGGATTCGCTGAACTCTAAAAAAAATAAAGCCAATCTGGAACTCTTGTTTGTCGACATTTAGAATTCACCCGTTGCGAATATCTTCAATTAATTAGAGTAGCCAGCGATCTTAAGACTGTGATACTGTTGATAAAGGCTGGCGAGAGCCTCAATTTTTTTCTTTTGTTTCTAAGAGACGATTATGTTCGCCGATGCGTTTGTCTTTTCATTCCACTAATTAAATACCATACCTTGCTAGAATGCTTTTATGGATATCATTTTCTGCGATCCTGCTGTTAATCTGAACGAATTCTTGAGAGGAGGTTTCATCACAGCTGGACACATCCTCGAGAAAAAAAAAGCATTTCTATAAAAATATTTTATTTCCTGATTAAATTCCGAAAACATATAAGCTCAGTTTTTCTGTTCTTTTACAATGCATTTTACTTTTGCATAAGCATCAATAGAGTTCTACCTTCGTTACGGACCGGTGGGTGCAGTGGATGTATGGTAAGGCTGCGGTAGCCTAAAGGTTATGCTCACGAACTCATGGCCGGTGTGTTAAGAGTCCAAGCCCTAGTGTCCCTGAAGAACTAGAGGGGCTGATTCATGCTAAATCTGTCGAGGCTCAAAATTTCCCCTTTGGAGTGGCGTAATAGTTTAAGAATGTTAATTTGTCGTCTTAGTCACTTGATCGATGTTCAATATTCCGCCAATTCCGCCGCCAACAATGAAAATGATACGAATATTATACAAAATCATTTGATTCTCCTAAAAACCAATTCTTAGTTTTTAGAATTATGAAAACACAGTTCCACACCATTTTATCAAGTAATGTGTTTGCTTAGAATAGGGGTCTTCAACCTTTGATGCTCGAGGGCCAATTAATAAATTAAAAACAATCCATGGGTCATATCAATAAATTCACAGTGAGCCTTAGGTCACACGATTGTCAAAAAATATGTCGTCAGAAAATTTGTATAAAAAATGAGAGTTTTGTTTTATAAGACTACAACAGATTCTAAGGTTAGAGATGATGTTTACAGATTTGTATATATATATATATCAGTTTCAAAAGTTAAAGGAAAGTCGAGTTAAAATATTTTGCAAATCTGTAAACCACCTTTTCCCCGAAAATTTCTGAGATATTTTTTTCATATTTAAAAATATTTAAAATGCAGTGTAAGTTTTGAAAGTGTTGGCATTTTTAGAACATTTAATCTCAAATGTATATCAAACAAATCAATGAAATGTTTTAAATATCAAGAATAACAGAATAAAAATTGGCGTTTTTTATGCAAAAAGCAGACAAGGCTATTTTTTTTAATTGCTTAAAATTCAAAGGAGGGGACACAAAATACCTTCAGCGGGCTATTCATGGCCCGTGGAATATAAGTTGAAGACACCTAGCTTGGAAAAAAATTCAAACTCTAGAAAAGGAACACTAATAAACAAGCTGGAAAGCCTTAAAGTTGTACATTTTTTACTGAACTCTAATGTAAGTTTTACGACTATTAAAAGAAAAAATTAACATCATATTGTGTAATCAAAATTGCTTTCCATTTGATTAAGACATTAAAAATTTTTTTGAATGTAATAAATGAGAAAAAAAAGAAAGATTCGAAAAGAAAAAAAGAGAGGAATGTAGAGAATCTTTAGAAAAAACTAAGATATTAAAATGGCTGGTCCTTAACTGCATCTCAATTTAAAAATAAAAACAACTTTTAAATGTGTACAAATATAGGTTAGTATTAAATTTAACTAAGTTAATAATTTAACCATTTCAGGTGTAAACTTTTAATTTCACTTAAAAAAGTAAATATTTTAAGTAGACAGTATTTAAGTATTTAAAGGGTGCAAGCAGCAGTTTATTTAATTGCCATTAAAGAAAGATCTGGTTTCGAATTTAAAGCAGGCAATCTTCACAAAAAGGCAAAATGTTTAATGTATCAATATTAATGAAAATATCTGTGAGTTTCAAGAATTGCATGAAAAAAAATATGAATGAAAAATGCTATTTTGAATTTAAATATGTAAATGGATTTATTTTAAATGATCCCAGACTCACACGAAATATTTTTCCAGTAATTATAATTGGTGGTGATATTTAAAACTAAGAATTAGCTACATATTTAGAAATAAAACTTTCTTTACATATAACTGGATTTTTGTAAAGAAAAAGCTAGCTATATGTACAACTAATTGGTTTAAGCTTTACTTGAAATTTATCACTTTTGATTATTTGTATGTATTTTATGAGAGAAAATTTTATTATATTTTTAGTAATAACCGAATTTTAATATAATTAGCATGCAGTTTAATTTAACACAATTCTTTTTAAAAGTACAGCTTGTACCTCAAAAATTTGTTGAGTCCATTTTTAATATACAGGGAAAAGTAAAAATATTTATGTATTACTATATTCTTTCATAATTATAATTCTTTTATCCCTCAAATAGGCTGCATTTTTTTTAGTTAGGCCTTTTCATATACAGCAAGCTCCCAAGTGCGAGTATCATTTCATAAATGGCACTATTTTTTTGACACTTGAATTTATTTATTAAATTCAAGCTTTCGTCGGATACTATATATTGCCTAGATTGCCAGATCCATATTTATGCTCAAGAGATCCTTTACATGCCACATGATCATATGACGCGTGCCTACGATTTTCGCATTCAGAAAACCTATCGACTCCATCCGGGATCTAACCTGCAACCTTGGGCTTACAAGGTGGGTACGCTAACTAACTCTAAGCCACCGAGCCAACCGAATTATTATTCTAATAATTTCTGCTAAGAGTTATAGAAAAATTATCCATATGTAACTAAGATTCATATATTAAATTTTATGAAAATTGTTCATTGTACTACCTTAAATTCTATCTAAATATATTCTTTTGCATGCTTAATAATATTTTATTTAAAAAATAAAACATGCGAGTTTTAATAAAATAACCATAACACCACATCTTATGTTTCTAATACAAATCGTGGACGTACATATAATAGTAGCCATGGCTCCATCTTCTTGACCTTTGTGGTTCGATTCCTGATCACATTAAAGAACTATTATGAAGAATAATACTAGACTGTTGGCACACTGAATGGAACTGCACCTCAAACTCATTATGTGGAGTTGTGTATTTAAATTAGGTAAGAGCGGTATCAGTTCAGATGACGCCCTTCTTACAAAACTTTGGCTAAAAATTACAAGATCTTTCGCCAACAATCGTCGAATTTAATTTAAATCCAACGCAGCTAATCATTCCAACAAACGCAACAATCAATTCAAAAATTCCCCCTCTCTCTCTCACACACACACACATAACAAAATCAATAAATCTAAGAATACAAGCAACCAAAATTACACATAAATGTTTTGAAATACTTAAAATATCTTCATTTAAAATGATATCTTCGCTTTCCATTTTTATTATTTTTGTATCAAAATGGGCTTTGAACAAAATTTATTTCCATTAAATTACTAGTCACTGCTTTAAGCAGTTCAAGAAAACCAAATTTACTTCTTGCAAAACGTTATTATTAATAAATGTTTTTAAAATGTAAATAATGTGGTTGAAATTGCGATGGAAATAGGCGATATCAAATTTCACACACTTCTCATGTTGTCAAGTAAACATGTTGACATATAAATGGTCTGACCACTGAGACATTCCAGACGACATGGGAAACAGTGATAGACAAACAACTTTATAAAGTCAATATTTTCGTTTTGAAACTTCACACCTTTTTAAGGATTACAACAACACAATTGTCAACTGGGAGAACACAGTTTTCATATTAATTTTGAAATCTGAAAGTTGTATGTTGTTTTAAGCAAATCTTGAAGTGAGATATGATGAGTAATATAATATAACGTGCATCACACACATATACTTCTCTCAAAGTTTCTGTAATCTCCAACAATATCGTTTCATGTTTAATATTTAGTGCTAGCTAATACATGAGAAATTCAGATCTCAGACCTGACTATACGACAAACGATTCGAAAGAATGCTTTGAAATTCTTTAAAAATGTAAATGGTTCTAATAATTCACCTTTAATGAATATAACTAAATATATCCCTAACTTTGAATTTAACAGACCTAAAAATATTCTAGTTGAACCATTATTCTTTTAATTCTCTTATTTAATATTTATTTTACTTCTTTTTAACTTTAAAAAAATGTACATTCAAGACTCCGGTCGAAATGCTGTCCCACCCTGATTGGATGTTTATTCCTTCAGGAATGTATGTACCCGAACTTTTCCGTCGGCCAATCAAATTACTCCCTTTCACTATCCGAACTTAGATTTTTTTCATAAAGTTTTTTTCCCCTTGGTACATCAGACTTCTTTGCTGCAACCGGGTTGACACAAAACTGCTCTCTCTATTGTTGCATGTATTTTGTAACTTTTGAAAATTTTAGAATAAATTTTATTTTCTCAACAATAAAATAAACTTTTTCATGAAATTCAGTGATTTTTTTTCACAATAAATATATTTTACTTACACTGAACAGTCTCTATCAAAACACCGATAGAAGATTAGAGCCCGACAGAGTTAAATGCTCCATCAAGTCTTCTCAACGACTGAGAGTGACAACGCAATCTATTACCCCATTAGGCTTAATCCTATATATTAGTCCTATACCCTAGTACTGATTATATAAATTCCAAACTTGTGATCAATTAGATACTAGTACAAGGTAGAGCAAGAACTGCTTAGTGCTTCAATTGAATTGTTTAATAAGTAAAGTATCTCACCGTGTAAGGTGTACAAAAAATTAAGACTCAGATTCTAGTTAAACGGGAGAAAAACCCAATTCAAACAGAAAATACAAGCTGCAATTCTTGGAAATCATTTTTGTACTAGGAAATTATCTAAGTTAGATTCTTCATAGTCTAAATTAAATCCCCTTTTGCTACTACTGTAGTTGGTAGTACAAGTATTTTTATTGGAGGAAATCCTTTCTTTCCTGTTCACACCATGTATATACCCTATTTATAAAATTTATCAAGTCTATATATTTGTTACCGTTAAAGTTCGAAAGCCGCTGATGTGCATATTACCTAGTTAATCTGCAGGTTAACTAATTTGCTCCATTGAAGTGCATGTTCAAAAGTTTTCCACGTTTTAATTAGATAATCATCACATCAGCGGTTTCCTTATCTTTAAAATTTAGTTTTTCTATCATTTCCTTTCTGTTAGGAATTTAAATTGAAAACGTTGGCTCATCCCAGAATAATTTACCGTAAGAATTTAGAAACCGAGTGGCAGAGACAGTAAATGTATTCGATAAAAGATTTCTTGAATTAATTTATAATATATTTAATTGCTATCATCAGTATCTTCCGTAAACATATTCAATGCTAAAAGTTCCAGTATTACAAAGTACAGCTGCACATATCGATATAGCTATCGCAACCATGATGTGTTTCGCCAAATGATTTCCTCACTTATTATAATATTTTAAACCATGTTTCTTTGAATTGTAGTTTTATAATTGATTGATGATTGATTCTATGAATTAATGTGTTGATTATTCGATCGTGTTAACTTTACTCTCTATTTAGATATCAAAATATATTAATAAACAACATTTAATTTAAGCGAACAAAAACGTTGCTGTTCTTACATCAAAGATCTTATTTTCATTTTAACGAGTGTCCAGCTGGTAATGTACAGATTATCTAGGTAATTCGACGATTACCAAAGTAAATTGAGAAATGAAATAATTTTTCTCACTTTAACGGATCAAATCAATTAATGTACAGAATACCTAGCTAATCTGTAGATCAACTGATTTCTGCACTTAGGCGGTATCTAACAGAGTGTTGTTTTCATAGCACCAAAAGGTTTTGATGGAATTCTGTAATTTATTATCGTTTGAGCTTATATTAACAATAAAAGGAAATCAAATAACCAAAAACACTCCAAAAAAAGCTTCGAAAGGGGCATTAAAGATTATTCCACGAAGAATCTTAAATCGAACAAACCTCACTTGATAACTGACAGCGTTGTTTTAAATTTCTTCAGCCAGGGGCAGAGGATTTCTTTTCAGTCTGTAAAACACCCTTTCACATGGAACTACGATGGAAATTTCCAAGATCGATGGACATGTCGAAGTGGACTACCCACGGAGCCACCTGGGTCTTCTGATTTATGTTCTGTTCTAAACCATCTGTTTCCTTCCTTTTTTCTTTTCTCATCCTCAATGTCTGAATTGCGGAAAATATATCTTTAAAGAATTTTTTTTAATTAAATTTTTGAATAAGATTGATTACAGGCTTAAGAAAAAAAGGGAAATGTCATTAAATGATTCGATATTTTAAAATCCATGAGAATATTTTAATCGAAATACAATTCCCCCTCCACCCACAATATATAGACTTGGCTAATTATTTTTTTAAAAGCCTTATTTTAAGCAAATGCTGGTTATAAATATCATATAAATCATTAAGTTTAAAATTGGGATAGTTAACCTTCTAGTTTTTAGGCAAATAGTACGAACTATGTCTTTAATTTTATTGTATTGATATCTTCTTATTATTTATCAATATTTTTTAGAAATTAGTATACATATAAATGAAAAAAAATTTTAATTTATATGAAATTCAATTTTTTTTTTTAAAATTCAAAACTAATTTCTCTGTTTATTTTTCTGAGATTCTGATTCTTCTATTGGATTCTCCAGAAAGTAGTTTTGGTTTTTTAGTGTAAAGTTTTTCCATACTAAAAATAAGTTTTAATCAGTTAAAAATATATTCCATTCTGTTTAAGAACTAAACAGAATAGAATTAATTAATTTTCATTCTGTTGGGGAGTGATGTCACCGCTTCTATATAAGCTCGACCTTTCACCATAGAATTACTATTTATTTTGAATTTTATAAAACTTTTTAACTCGTAAAAATTTTAATAATAACGATGACCTTTCACTCTTGGTCAAGTTTTTTGTTGATGACCAAAAAATCAATGAACTCGGAATCAGGAAACTACCAGAAAAATGGCAACAGGTAATTGAACAGAATGGAAGACATTTGACAGATTAAAATTAATTTTTTTGTACGGAAAATATTCATACTAAAAATCGGAATTACTTTCTTACCAACTCGATATTTTGTAAAAAGCTTAACTGTTACTTAACTTTACCTTTTAAAGTAAAAGAAAATGGCTATTTATAAAATGTTTCAAACATTTTAGAACGTAGGGTAAAGAAACAAATTTGTATGCCATTATTATGTGAAGTTAAAGTAATATTAAAAGGTTTTATTCTTACAAGAAATTGTGTTTCGAGTTTGAAATCCATTCTGGTCAAGGGTATTTAAACTTTTATGAACTTGATCTTCATTGTAAGAACCAATTCGTTTTTATTATTTCCTTCAACGCAACATAATAAGAATAAAAGAGTGAAAAAATAATGCATATAATGAAATTTGCATATTTATTAAGAGCTCACCCAATCACTAACAAAAAGTATTAATGCAAAAACTGATTAAGTTAATGAATGCTTAGTTAGCTAAGTCTTGCTTTATATGCACTAATTTAAAATTTATTTATTAGTTATTTTTTTTAAATAAAAGCAAACAGATAAGAAAATTATTAATTTTGTTAATTGCAAAAATAGAACAGTTGTGTTACTCTGAAGTACTCTAAGTTGGTTAGGTTATAGATATAGGTATTCTACGTAATTATGTTGAAGGAAAATAAAGTATATGCAAAATGTATAAATTTTTACAAAAGATGTTGCTATATCCTTTTTACCTTGATATTTGCCATTTTTTGAAAGTACAAAAATACATTCCTTGGTAATTGTAATTTGTCGCCAAAAGTTATTTTTATTGGCAGCCATTTTCATTGCAATGAATGCTGTCAGTTACTCATCTAATAAAAGAACAGAAACAAAAGGCATAGTTTTGTTTTTCTGTCTGTATCTAGAAGAAAGGAAGGAGCTACAGTAAAGGGACACATAATAATCCTTTTTTTTTTTTTTTTTGAGGTTTGAAAAAAGCAAAACGATTACAATCGGTTAGAGCAATAATAATGTTTTCTTTAATAAGTGGATAAAAGATTTTCAAAAATGATGCTATTTTTGTGTGTTACTTTATACAAAATGAATCTAGTCTTTATTTCATTGAGAGTCTTTTGAGAGAGATAAGAGAAAAGGTTCATGGCACCAGAGCTAATTTTAGCTTAACTGTGCTAAGAACTCTTGTAGAAGAATTAAAAAACGCCAAAAATAGCTAAAAAGATTGATAAAAAAACTCAGTTAAAAAGGTAAAATCTCAACTTAAATATAAAAATTTAATTTTAAAAATAAAATCAAACAGATTTCAGGGTGGGGTTTCCCCCACCAAGTCAGATAAGGATAAGAGAGATGAATGAAAATAAATAATACGTTGGTGATTAAAAACAGAATAATATTTAAAATGCAATGGACAGAGTGTGATACTGTGGATGAAGGACATCGAGGAGCATCTTCACCGAGTAGCAAATGCTTGGAGTGAAACTAGTATCTCCAATACAAAGGCGAGTCAGCCTGACATCGGCTCTTTGCATTGGCATCACAGTCCATGCTCCTATTAGAGGTTTCAAAGAGTGCAACTTGTTCTTAGGCTGAAAAATCCATGATTCCAGCTAGGCTCTATCAATATGATGCAGGAGGATGTGCATCATGTCACAAAGCGGAACTGCTAGCGGTAAGTGGGTGTGACGTTTGATTCAATAAAGGTAGCGTGATATGAAATATAATAATTTAGTTTAGTTAAGTCACAGCTATTATTTACATTAATTTACAATTTAGTACTATTAGATGATTTTAGAGTCCAAAATTCACATAGTTATGTGAGGAAGAGATCTTGGTGTCCGTTCACTGCGAAGGCTTAGCTCCCAACTACTCTTTCTCTCACGGCTTCCTCTCCATCTCTGCGGTTGACCGTTGTCGGCATCTTTTTCTCTTCCTTCATCCGGTCTTGGGCGGAATGGGCTTCACCTCGTGTCAAAGGGCTAACCAAGACACGTCCTCTCAATATATTAACAACTGCAGGTGTTTTTGCACATGTGGTGATCAATTCTCCTAAAATTGATCCGGCCGTGGGAGGGAAGTCACAGGTGTCCCAAAGAGGGATGCACAGATGTCACATGGGATAAGACAGATTGGAGGATGCTTGATTGACACACACGGAAGTGCTAATGACAAAATTTTAAATTTTAAAATTTCATTATTGGAGACATTGAACACGTTGAATAAATTTGTAAAGAGCACGCAATCAAATTCTACAAAGTTAGATCCAAATTAATGTTTTGGAAAAAAAAGCAAGCATATATATTATACAATATTCCTTCTTTGCCAATGTACTCTCGAAACGGGGTTCTATTGGTCAAGAGATATCTGCTACAAGATGTCTCTGTTACTACCTTCGACAAAGTTGTCACAAAGCACTTCAGAATGAATGATTATAGCACTTAGGACCTTTGGACTATTAAGAAGTTTGAATACTTTTCTTCTAATCGTTGAAAATATCGTAAGCTCAGTTGCGGAGTGACTTGAGGGCGAAGACGGATGCATTCGAAAATGTGTTAAAATTTATGTAAAATTGTGTAAATAAATTGTTTCAGATATATTTCAGATGTATTGATTCAGTCTTAATTCAATGTTGTTTATTTTGGAGTTATTGCTACAACGGTGGTCGTGTAACTTTAAATATAAATATGGATTTCTCAACATTTAATTGCCTCAGCTAAGTAAAACACACAGTCAGAGTAAAATTTCTCAAAACAGAAGTAAAGTCATGACTTTGCCGCCCATATTTCACTCTTGTACACTCTAGGATAAAAATAAATAAGTATTCTTAACGTTCTAACTTAACTGTAAAACCTTGAGTCATTAAACTTACAATTACTTCAGTTTTCCCTCCAATACTTATAACTATTTCCAGCCCTTTTAACCACTCACTCTGAATCCTTTGCCCCAATAATCTACTTACCTCCATTCCATTGTTCTTCGCTAACCAAGTGCGATAAAGACTTAAGTGTGGCGACAAAGTTTAAATCTTATTTCCCTATTCGTTAGCTTCAATACCTTCTTTTAATGCGTTTCTCTTGCTCTTTTATCTGATTTTGCAATAGGAACCAGCATATGCTCCACTCCAAAACTATTTGGCAAGCATCCAAACGCCCTTTCTTTTCCTTTCCGCGCCCATCTGCATTGTTCTTGGTGCTAGCGTGTTCCATTTTTTTTCTTCCCTTCTTTCAATTCGTTCTTTTCTTGCCCGACTCGAGACTCTCATCAGCTTTATCGCTTGGGGAGACGGGGGAATTTTAAGTGTCTCCCCACACTGTTTTCTGGCTTAATTTGGTTCTCTAAAAACGCGAATAGTTATCTGATATTTGTTTCACAAATGCGTTAAGTGTTAGCCTTTGAGTGTGTGTGGAATGGCTAGAATTGATTTCGGTTAAAGATCTTTTTTGTCCCTTTGTCTCGCTGAGGTTTTTATCAGATAAAGTAATGAGTGTTTGTTTCGAGATATGCTTTCTTTATTTTTCGATTGTGCGTTTTAATTTAGTTATTTTGTGCGAATTTATTTGATGTTCGACTGCAAAGCGATGGAATTGTGTAGATATCTAAACATTTCACGTTTTAAAATGTGTGAAATCAATTCATGGAAAAAACACTTAAATTCTTTAGATTTAATTTAGATATTTAAAATTCTCCCAATTCCTTTTTCGTCTCATAGAATACAAAGTTCATCAGCATTTAGCTTGATTTGTTTTTTCCTATTTTATCAATTACTTTCGTCCTGAGACTAACATGTTATTGGCGAACGGTCTTTCAGTTTTTAACGTAGAGCAACCTGGTCATTAATTGAATAATAAAGATAGCACCTCTAATTAGAACCTTTCATATTATTTAACTATCTTAATACAATAGTTAAGGGTACTGTCTTCGTGTCATTTTAATAGTTAAGTTTAATAGACATTTTGAACTAGTGAACTTATTGTTAGTTCCATAGAAATTCGAATTTCCTTCTTAGGCGTAGACAAAGGTATAGACTAAAATGCAATAAAGTGCTCCAGAAAGCGCTAAAAATAATGAAGGTTTTTCTGGAAATACATTTTGCCTGTGATATTTGAAAATATGTCTAAATACTTCTTAAACATTCCAAAACTCACAAATGAGTTGTTAAAACAGACGTTGAAAATTTTAATAAATACGAAGGATGATGTAATTCCATGGAGATCTTCATAGTTCCTTTTTCTCTTTTGGATATACTTTATTACACTCAAAATAGATGTTCTTGTCTAAGTTTGAGGAGGCAAGAATTTCAGTAAAATTTTACGTTCATGAATTCAAAATGTCCGATTGACAGAAGCCTTAATTTCTCACAAAAATTGTATAATATTCTATGTTGAAAACCTTATAGTTTTCGAGAAAGATCATGCTAGTCTTGAATTAAATTACTAGAATAGTACCCATTCAAATATCTCTTGCATTTTAGATCATAATAGTCAAGTAGTTAAAGTCCTCGAGCTTCATGAGAGATGCAGAAAAATTGACAAGGAGAATATATATTGTTCAATTTATGTTTTATTCTACTTGTCGTTTCTTGCAGCTCATTATTTTATGAAGACAAAGTATTGTTCAGATTACCCGTATGGCCAGTGTTAAAGATTTATAATCTGCAAATATTTATTACAGTTATTTTAATATCGGAAAAATATGATTACTTTTATTTGTGGCCCACATTTTTCTGAATTTCAATTTGAAAGCAATGAGGTAAAATTAATTTCCTTTAATCTTTAACAACTTCAATAATAAATATTTCGCTAAGACTTAGGTAATAATAAGGGAGCTACAAAATCCTAACTCTTGTCTTGTCATGGAGTTTAGGGAAATAAGGTTATAGATGTTGTTCTCATCCTCTAACCAAATTACTAGCTGCGACACCAACAGCCTTTGTACAATTGAAAAATGAAATTAATTCATAAAAAGGATATTAACAAATCACTGACTGCGAAAGTCAATTTAGAATGAAGTGGTCAGAACTAAAATTGAACTAAAAGGATAAAAAAATATAAAAAAATAAATTGACATAGGGAGAATGATTATTTATTGTAAAACATTATCTTAATTTCGGATGGACAGTATATTGAATTTAATGTACTGGCCAGTGCAAATTCTTGAACCTAGTGTTAACCCAAAGGAAATTCTACTTTTCTTATTGAGCCTACATTACTTATTATTATCGAAACCATTAGTGCAGTGATTTCCAAAGTGGTCTATATAGACCCCCAGGGGTCCACGACAACCTCCAAGGGGTCTACGCCAACCAAAAATTTATTTGGGGGTCCATGAGGTGTAAGGGTCTATGATAGTGGCTCTCATTAAACTAATCCGTGACTAATTTAAAAAAATCTATAATTATGTGGAAACTAAATTTTACCTATTTAACAGATTTATTTACTAAATATAATGAAATTAATTTACATTTACAAGGTGACAGCATAAATTTTATTAAAGCAAGAAACTTTTCAGCTTCTCTTTCCTGAGTTAAGTTAAAGAAGTATAATACTGAAGGTCCCGAATTTTCTAAATTTGTCACAGACATTCTGTCAGAACGTGTAAACCTACGCTCAACATTTAAATGCCTTTTATTCAGATTTTGAAGTTAGGTTTGAGAATGATTCGACTATGGCAATACAGTCGGCAATGAATTCGTATAGTCATGTTGGAAAAAAAATGTCACATTACAATAGGAACTGGTCGTAATAAATACTAACGAAGATCTTAAAGTTTAGAAACGGATGCCAGCAATGTTGGCTTTTAAATGTCAAACCTGTAATTTTCTCGACTTTTGGAATATCGTGAGGAAGTTTTTCATTGCTTTTCCTAGCGTGAAAAAGCTTCAGTGCGGTTGCCAATCTCCAAAAAAAAAAAAAAAAAAAAAAAAAAAAAATAAAAAAAATATATATATATATATATATATATATAACAGAGGAAATTTAAGGTTAACCAGACAATGTTGAAAATTTGATAGAGATTTCTTCCTCCCTTTAAAATTATTTGTTTGTTGTTTAGTTAGTTTATTTAGCAGTTGTATTTATTAACTAACTTTAAATTTAATTAATTAACATGTGCTTTTTAAATTTTTAACACTACACTTCATTACAGTTAGAAATTAAATTCTTTTAAAGTAGGAGTAGAAGTACCAGCTGTCAAAAAGACATTTAAGTTGATAAATTTGCAAAAATTCAATGTTAATTAAGCAGGGGTCTACCCCAAACCGAAAAACATGGCAAGGGGTCTATGAGACAAAAAAGTTTGGGAACCTCTGCATTAGTGTATCTATTTGAATAAGATGAAATTTATCCAAAAATAATAAATGTTTCTTTTGAAAAAAAAAATATCTTCCGGATGTCTGAAAATATTTTTGTATTTTTATTTTATTGATTCTTTTGTGGGCTTCCACATCTGTAAGATATGAGGGATGTTCCGAATATATATATAAAGTTTAATCTCCACCCCCCCCCCTTTTTTTAAAAAAAATATGACACACTCCAGGTGAAACAAACAATTGCCGTAAAAGCCGCTTTCTTTGCTGGTTCAACGGCGGACGTGCAGTCTGTGTAACAGAAATGATACACGCGCAGAGCGCCGAAAAAGAGAGTGTTTCAACAAACCCGCGTGTCCATAGTTATTTGAGTATAAACCACATTGGAAGAGAGACATATGCTCTGACGACGTGGTTGCACATTGAAGTGCGTACTGTTTTCGGTATGAAAGAACACATGGGACTAGTGTATCCGTCATACATGAATGTTTACAGTTCGTGAACGGTGAAGAGGTCATGTCTCGTCAAATGATTAGTCGTTGGTATTGTATGTTTAGAGAAGAAAGGCAGTGTATGGGAAGATGAAGATCGAAAAGTGGGCATTCCTCTTCATCCACAAATGAAAGCAACATTTCATGCTGTGCGACAATTCTTTGCATTGCAGGGCACTGAGTTTTACCACAGTAATTTCTTCAAAGTGATTTTACGTTGCGACAGATGTCTCTAAAGTCAATGACAAATATGTAGAAAGATAGTGAAAGGTGCATAACTAACATTGCAATGGTGTATTTTGATTTGACACTTGTTTCCGTTTGAAAAAAAATGATGAAATTTACTTTCGGAATCTCTCTTTCGTGTATTTAAAAATATTTTTTGAAGTTGGAGGTAAAAAAAATGGAACTCCAGACAAACCATTTTTTGAACATTCACTTAAATAAATTAAAATTAAGCACTGATATAAGTTGAGGAGAAAAGTAGAGTTTCCATAGGATTAAAATTAAATTCAAGAATTAAAAAATGACAAGTGAAGCCTAAATAACTATTACCATTTCTTTTAAACTTTAAGCCTTGCCGTAAGCGAACAGTTTCTCAAATAAACCCCGAGCCCCTTTCAAAAATGTTACAAAATGAAAGATATAATTGTAACATTATCGAGATTATATAGAGCGTCGCAACATCAAATTAAATACCTTTAAATGAATATTGAATCCAACAAAAAATAAAGATTAATTAATTAGAGCTACTTAACTATTAAACATGTCCTCCTGAACACCCAATAACTGTACCGCGAACGAAACATTTTTCTTTGGGCTGCGAACATTGGGATAATTAACAAAACTATTTATCACGTTGTCTCTTTAAGTCACTCGTTACAGAAATATACTTAACAAACAGTAAATTAAATATTTTTTTTTGTTCCATAAATGAATTTTTTTAAACAACTATTTATTGCGTTTTTTTTATTGCGCATGTTAATGAATAAAAAAAACCCAATACATATAAGCAGCTTCTAATTAGAAATATTATATTTGAATACTGTTAGCAGAAGAATACTTATTTTTCTTTCACCACAAAATAGAGTAACAAAACTCATAACGAAATTAAAATTTCTGCATGCAATTTAATCAAATTTTCTACTAAGGTGGAAAATTTTGTTCTGAATTAATGTATTCACACACACACACACACAACACACACACACACACACACACCACACACACACACACACACCACACACCACCACACACACACACACACACACACACACACAATATGGAAAGTTCAATATATTTATTGCTACCAGCAAGGCTTAAGTTTAATGTTCAATTATTCCATGATGCTTTTTAACAAATTACAGTTTTTATGAAATTTCAAAATTGTTCCGAAACATTTATTCATAAATTCAGGTAAATGCATAAATAAATCAGGAATGCAATTCTTCTCATAACGCGTAAATCGTGATCTCTTACAAAGCGAAAAGAAACTACATCGAGAGAATTTGAAAGACATAGATATATTATATATACAGCCTTATTCATAACCGATAAGACCGAAATTTATTCGTAACTTTACTCGTTGCAGTAAAATGAAACTGAGACGGAAAAAATAAAAATGTAATTTTTGAGGGAACAGAGAGAAAATGTTAAGGTTATATTCTTTTTAAAATGTTGTTTATTTAAACGATATGTTAAAACTCCTACTTTTTCGATGTAATATTTGAATTCTAAACATTAACTTATTCTATTTCCCTTCCCTTAAGATTGAAAAAAAAAAGAAATTTTGTTCCTTATAGTAATTAAAAATACTATTCTCATAGTCTGAGAATTGTTGAATTTATAGTTTTTAATACATTTATTGAAAAAAAAGGAAAGGAAAAAAAAAAGAATTATTTTTGTTTGTATAATTTTTTTTACCTCTACTGACTATTTGTGTTCTTATTTAGTTAAACAACTTTAAAATATAATAGAATAATATTCATAATGGCAAGTATTTTAAATATTTATTCCAATAAAATGAAAAGCAAAAAGATACACTTTTAATTACATTTTCGTTTGTATTTCCTATTTTTCTTAATAAATTTTCTCCATATTATTTATGTTGCAAAAATTGAATTTTGTAACATAATATCTGAAGGAAAATGCAGTGAAAATCGCTTAACACGAAAGTGAGGGGACTGAAATATTTTTTCGTGTTAAAGGATATTAGGAAAAAATATATACATTTCACAAACATAGGTTTATAAGAGTATATTTTATTTGCGTAAATATGTACTCGTATATATGCATGCAATCAATAAAAATCATTGGCACAAAAATATTCGCTAGAATTTAATGAAATTTAATACAATATTTTGTTTTTGAAAAAAAAAAATATCTATTGAGTTTAGGGAAGTAATCTGATATTTTTCTTTGTATTGTATTTTTAGTAACAAATTGTTCAATGTCTTCCATTTTGTTATTTATTTAACCTTTCGAAGGAGCGTCTAAATAACTAGTCATACTTTTCATGAGGTTCTTCATTTCGGATGACGTGTGACAGGAATCTTTTCATTTTCGTCGTTGGAATCTGCATGAATTATATTTTTTGAGCTTTGAACAAACTCCAAAGTGTCTTTTCCACAATTTGGACTATATACATTATTCTTATATACAGCAACGAACTTTTCAGATGATACAGTTGGACAGTCCACTAACACAGAAACCCTCTCAAAGATTTCATTTGAGAGCTGGCGTTTTTCGTATTTTGTTCATTCCCAGAAAGGAAATCTTTTCGCGTTAAGAGAAAAAAATACATGAAAATCCATAGTAGTTTGTCGGCACCGTTGTATTATTTCGTGTTAACCAATATTTCGTTTTAAGCGTTTTCACGTTAAATGTATTTTACTGTACAAATTACAGATAAATTCATTTATTCTAAAACATATGTTGCTGCTCCTTCAAATTTCTAATTCTGAACATATTGTGTTCAAAGAAGGCAAACGACATATTTCTATTTATTACAGGCAATTTGTTTGAATTTTAGTCATCATCTGATGTGTAGTAGCAAATTTTATTCAACAAAAATATCAAGAATCGCTTCTTCCCTAACTCAAGAACACACTTATAAAACATTGCAAACTGACGAACATGAAGTAAAATATGACTATCATATGAAGCATGTACTTTTCCAAATTTTGATTTTGTAGATAGAGACTAAAATTCCTTAAGAATTACAAACGAATATTCTTCATATATTATTGCTGCATTCTAAAAAAACTATGGTGACATCTTAAGATTTATATTTTTGGAAATACAGTTTACATTCAAATTTTATCTTTATTAATTTTGTTTACTAGCCGTCAAACGGCTACTTTGCTTAGTTACCGATAAATTGCCCTGTTGTTGTTGCATCGAATTCCACCTGATCGGCAGTGCCAGATCGAGGATCATGAAATTTATCACTGAAAAAGGCTTAATTGTACGACTGTCGGTAGCCGTAGCTTTGAGCACCATACATTGAGACAGCAAGATTTAGCTCAGGTCCACCCGAATTTTGAGGCAGAACACCCTGGAGGTGATCAGGGGCCTTTCCCCTCTCCTTCTTTTCTACCAACTTCATGCAAAGACTTGCGGCTTGATGGCTAATTAGAGTCCCCCCATGCCGCAAAAGCACTATACATTTACAAACATCCATGGCTTCTTCGAGATTCGAACCCAGGCCCTACGACAAAGCAGTCAGCATCACTAACCACTATAATGGATGGGTGGCGTTTAAATTGCCACACCTGACTACTTTTCAAATTAAAGAGTACAACTTATGTTAACACCAGCGAAAAGATTTATTGTTAGGTGTCGTCTCCACCATTTCTCCATACATCATATCAATCAAAATCAATCAACCCATCTATAAATAAATCCAATTATTATGAGTGTGTGTGTGTTGTATATATATATAAAAATAATTAGTAGCATATCTCTACACTATTCTCCTTTTGTACAGATTTACATACAACTTTTTTTATTATTCATTATTTTTTTGTTTGTTTGATGACAGACCTTTTCAAGCTAGAAGTATTGCTCTCTTCGCTTTAAGTATAACTTTGCCTTCATTTATGAAACATTGAATTCTGTGTAAGCGATAAACAACTAAATTTATTTTAAGTGCCAAAATAAAGTTTTATGAAAAAACAATTTTTTTCTCAGAAAAAAAAAATGTCTTTTAAAAAGTACAAAAACAAATTGTTCTGAGAAATTAATGATACAAATGTTTCATATTGAAATCCATCGATCGATTAGAAAAAAACTTTTTTTTTCAAATACATATAAGGAGCCAATAGCGAGTCGTTCGTTATTCTTTTCAGGATCAATAAGCAAACTTTTCCTTACAAAACAACAAAAAAAGAGTTTTTTTCGGAACCTGTAAATGCAATTAAAATTTTTTTTTCGATTTCCAACGCTACCCCCTCTTTTTATTTAACTTTTTAACTAAGAAATAAAAATTATATACACATAATACATGTTTTATTTTTTAAAAAATATCTTATGCAATACATAATAAATGGTATGCTCTAAAAGAACACCAAGAGCAGTATTGCTACTCAAAAAGGATGGTACATTCTCTTCTTCTAAAACTTGTAACAATTATCAGTTAAATTACTTTTTTTGAACGCGTGCATCTTTTTCAAGTTTACTCCATTCCAGAAGTAACCAGCCATTAATAATTTATGCCTCTTTCAACAAAACCAACTTATACAAAAACCTGTGAACTCAGCAACCTTTAACAGTCCTGCGAAAAAATACTTCACTCAAAAAAAAAAAAAAAATAGTAGTTTAAAATTGCTTAAACCGGTTCCCCCTCCAAAGAAAATAGATTATCCCCAGCGATGTAAATAAACCCTTGGCCTTTCAAAAAGACAGGGATGAAATCGTTTCTTTTCAAAAGCCTGCGTTATTGATCAATTAGAACATCTGTTTCGAATTCATCGCATTCAAACAACACGAGCAAATCGTTCCATCAATTCTCTGCGCAAACCATCTATTGACAACCCCTGCTCTCGGAAAAAAGAAGAATCAAAGCCACATCTTTCCCAGAAACCATAAACACAAAAAATAACGAGGCTGGAAAAAAATTTACAACCCTCTTGAAGCAAAGCGAAGAGGCCCTCTAACAGGTGCGCGCTATAAAACACTCTTCAGAATACTCGGGAATTGAGGGGGGGGGAGGATTTGGAAGAGGCTCATTCCAGCGACACGGACGAAGATGAGGAGGAGGATGCGTTGCTAGGCAACCGTCCAGGTACAGCCGCTCACCTTTGGCAAAGCAACAGTTGATCTTTTCCATCGAGCGAAGAGAAAAACCAAATCGGGTTTATTATTATGACGAAGGAGAGAGAGGGCCCTTGTTCATTAGTAGGAGGAGTTCCTTCGAGCAGTATTCTATCCCTCCACCCCCTACTGAAAGGCGGAGGGGGAGGGGGTCGAGGACTTGAAGTGGGAAAATGGCCACGAGATGGCTTGTTACGAACCAATTTGAAGATAAAGTGACATTGTTGAGTTTTGTCAATGGGAACCACGGAGGGGAGGGGTGAGAGAGGGCTCTAAGAGATGGAAGGTTTGTCGCACGAGAGAATGCTTTCTTTTCAATATGGCGGTGATTCCAGGTCATTGCGTTGATTGGGGTTCGGTTCTCGACCTTCGTTAATGGGCGTTATGTTAAAAGTAATGGGCTGAGTAGCGATGTCGTTTTACCCATTTTAAATATGCAGACCAGTTGTGGCATAGTTAGGAAACCCTTCAGCCCAGTTGATTGCGCAGATCAATTTTATATTATTCCACTAATTTTTTAAAGGGATGGTGAGGTCATCTGATTAACCGTCACGTAAGTAAATTTCCTACTTTGATGCACGTTAAATTTGAATTCTTAAGGTTTTCATCTACCCCTATTTTGAATACATTCAGTTCAACCTGTGGAATTCCCCCCTTTCTCCTTAAATCTAGATGTTGGGTTTATTTGAATGTAGTGAAGGTCATTGAAATTTTATTAATTATTCGTTTTCTTGGTTTTCAGATCTTTAACTATATTTTAAAACATTTTCAAAAACCAGAGAAAAATGTAATTTTATATTAGATTTGAGGAAATAGGAACACTCTCTTTCCAACTGTTTGATATTACTTTAAGGAATTCAAAAGGGTTTGCAGGAGAAAATCCCAAAGTTATTTTTGATGAATATTAGAAAACAGGAACCAAAAAATTGTCATTCTTAATACAAGTTCATACATGTAGATATGCGCTTGTCTATATAAACCGAGATATTTTAATTTATAAATCCTTCATCATATATGTGTAATTTTTCGATTTATTGTTTAAGTTTAAAAGCTTTGTTAGCATTACATATTAGAAGAATCATAGATGTTTCACATAGGAATATTGTCTTTTTTTTATCCATCTGCTTTTTTCTATTTTATGAGGACTTGGAAGCCTCCAGTGCATTCATCTTTTAGTTTTTCTAATTCCCTTGACTGCAAATCATTTGAATTTTATCTACATTATCTTTAAACATGAACGCTATTGAGGCAGTCTAATCCAAAATAAAATAAGTATGTATAATAAATACGAATAATGTTATGAAATACATAATCCGACAGATTTTTGTGGAATCGCTTTCTAGAGTAATGAAATCGTATTTAAAAAATTTGCAAGATTACTCAAATTGAAGGAATTTAAATGAAACAAATCATGTTTACACCTAATCTTTAAAATAGGGCTGCTTCATTATATTCATAGGGTGTATTTTAAAAAACTGAATATTTTTTAACATTTTTTTGTTTAAAAAACATTTGTTTATATCAGAAAACTTTGACCTAAAATGTGTTAATTTGGTTGTACATCTCACTCATGATCCATGAATTTTTTTTATTGATAACATTTATAAACCCCGTGCACCACAAAGTATCACACGGAAGCTTACATCATAAAGGAAAGATTACAACAGACATCCATGCCTTCTCCGGGATTCGAACTCAAGCCATGCGGCACCACAGACAGCATCACTGACTACTACGCAGAATGGGCGGTGATCCATGAATTTATATCTGCTTAAAAATAATTGTTGATACCAAGCCCTTTCTAAACAAAGTCGAGAAAAAATAGTTTGAAGTTTTAAAGTTTCATTAAAATAAATGAAAGATCTAAGACTGAACTGATTATTATACATATATTGTTTAATCCTTAATAGGGTTAAATAAGGTATTTTGAAAGTAAATTCTTTCTTAAGTTACCTATTATTAAATAAATATGTTAAAACTAAGTGGACTAAAGGGTTAAAATATGTGTCAAAAATGCATTATCAGTTTTTTTCTGAATTTAATTTTGCTAATAAAACGTTCAAAAAAGTTCATATAAGCATATATGTATATATATTATGAACACATATTAAAAACTTTTTCCCCCATTATTATGTAATAAAAATCAATATTTCCAATGTTTATACCCTGCTTTATCTCCGTAAGAAGTAAAATTATTTTTTCTAGGGTTATGATTCGTAGATTTCGATGTAAACGTTTTCCGATCATTCAACAAACTGTACAAAATTTCTGAGCCTCTTTGCACCCAAGTATCTCAACAATATACTTCACTCCAACAGGCAATAGATGCCAGGTTTGTTCGTTCACCATTCATACAGTTTTACTCGAGTACTTTATTTCCTGCACTACTCGTTACTTCTTATTCAGCAGCAGCATTTCCAGATGTTCACGTAAACCAAATGTATCACAATGAAGCCAAACCTCGATCTCTACCAGAAATTTCTCCACCCATCGATAACCCTTTAGCCTTCACTATCTCGCTTACCTACAAACACTAATCATGATAAACCTTCCCAAGTTTATTCTGGCTTTGATAGCTGTGTTGTCACGAACTAGTGATCGACGTAGTTGAGTCATTGTTTTGGAACTTAGTGCCACTGAAGACCTGCCAGGTAGAGAGGCCGGTGCTCGTTAAATTCTTTCGAAGTTTAAAGTCCACCAGTTGGCATGGTGTGGAAGTTTGATCATCCTCGTCACTTGACCGTGGCTCAAAATTGCGCGGTACGTCTATAATAGCCTTCGTTTTATTTCAAAGTGCGTTTTACTTCAATCAATAAACCAAAAGAATTAACTATCAGTTTTCTAATTTTTAAGTTTTTGTAGTAAATACTTTTTCTTCAGCATTATTGTAGCCAGTCTTTTATTTTTAATGGTATAGCATTTCTCATAAGCGTCTCTTCCCCCTTCCCCTGAATTTTATGTTGGATCATAGCGAGCAGAATTTCAAAAGAAGACTAAAGCATACAAAAATAATTGAGAAATTTATCCTCTACTGAAAAGTACCGAGTATAAAGAAGAAGCGCCCCTTTCCCTCGATTTTGTGGAAAAGGATGAACTCTTTAGGAAAGTGGATGTGTTAAAATAGCCAAAGCATTTGCTTCTTCGAGTCTATAATTGTTTTGTGAACTTTGCTATTCTTTCTAGAAAACAATAACACTTCTTCCCCTTTCTTTGTGTGGACGTGTGGAAGGCATTGTCCTCCCTTCTCTACACTGGAGAATTGGTGAAGTGAAACGAGTTGTCAAGCCCCCCCCCCCCACCCCGTTCTTCGGGAGAAAACTGCCTTACTGAAAGACGAATCTCCCTTGACGTGCAAACGATCTTTCCGGGCATAACAACTGTTCGGCAGAGAAGCGAACATTCGCAATTTCGGTAGCAGTAAGCATTCAGGCAGCCCACACAGCACACACAGGAAGCAGACACACACAGGAAGCATTTCGTCTTTAAAATAAAACTTATTTTGAAACTTTTGATGTATGTAACTAAAAAAAGAAGGAATATAAGAAATAAAATACTTTTAGGCGTTGGGATTGATATAATACTTTACAGCTGTTTACAAAAGCAATTAGAAAAAGAATTAAATTCGGAGAACTATTTAGAAAAAAATATTCTGACTTAAAATATAAATACTATGGGTATTATTAACATATAATCCGTGTAGAATATGTACTTTTAATTGAACAAAAATTTAAAGAACTTGAATTGCGGGATATTTGTTGAATACTGAATAAAGGCTTCCGTGCGTGTTTAAATATTTTAACTCGTATGATCGTATCTTAAAAGCAAGCAATGTTTTCTAAAATATAACTTAAAATACTTTCCACCAGAGAACAATAATAAAAAATGCAAGAATTCTTGTTTCTGAAATTAGAGACTAAAATCTGTACTTTTCGCTTTCTCTCTGTCTGGCTTCGTGATTTTCTAAATATAATTTTTACAAGTACATGTAACTTTTTTCAAAATACTGATTCCACGATTTTTTTCCAACTAAATGGGAGCTTATTTTTATGTCTATCTATTTGTTTTTGCGCAACAAAATCTTTTCTAGAAAGTCTTACACCAGAAATGTTTATAGAAAATCATCGTAAGTCACAAAATGGAAAACATGCCACCAAAAAGCACTAAACATTTCACTCACTTTCCCCAAATTTTGAGGGATAGAATTAAGGTTTTAAATAGATACAATGAAATAGAAATGTTCACACAGAGGAACTATTTATCGATTTTAAGCCAACTATAAATCTGAACTAATTGCTGTATAAAGAAAGAAAATTAACTTAATTAAATAAAAATGCATCTTTACATATTTTCTGACTGAGTAATTGGGATAACATTTTCACTGAGTAAAATATATTTATTTTGTGATATTTGTTTAAACAGTTATAAAAACTTTAAACTTTTTTTAAAAGAAAAATCTTACAATCGTTTGGTACCATGTGATTCTTACTTTTGATGTTGTTTGAAGTGTAAACGTCAAATAACATAGCTGGATAATATTCTTTCAGTACTGAAAAATTGTCTACTTAAAGGAATTTAATTTCTTAACGATTAAAATTTCATGTCATTTATTAATCAACATTTTCTATTTACTTTTCCATTTTTTTTGTGCTGGATTTGTCGATTTCTTTTCTATGGAGTCTGGACTGGAATAATGTAAAAAATGCAGTCAGTGTTCCAGATTTCGTTGACGAGTCAAGTTCATTCAAAGAGTTAAGTTAGTTCTTTTAATTAACATAATAAATTCAAAAGGGTTTCAGGCTGAAGGTGATATTAAGCGTAAGCACCAGCTACAGGTAAATTGAATATCTGAAGAGTTTTGACAGAAAAATGAATGAGATAATGCAAGTAGTACACTTAACAAATTCTCAAAAATGGAAATTTTTTAAGTCGTACATCTATCCAATATGTAGATATAATAGTTGATATGATATCTGAGGATAATAATCTTTTAAAGGAAATACAACACTTTAAGAAACAACCTTCCATGGGGGGGGGGGAGTTTCGTACCTCTAAATCATTGTTGGGTGAACTTTGTCTTCCTTGGAAGAACCCTCCATTAATTTCACTTTTGATTGCTTGGAGAAAGTAATGCTGGCCTGTTGGAAAAAATAGACAGAATAGAATATTTTACAAATTAAAGCAACAAAATAATTTATTAAAAAACCACATTCCGAAAGTTTAGATTCCGTAATTGGATTATATTTCGAAAGATGTAATTGATTGTTTGCAATGAGAAATATAAACGAATAGAAATTTATTTTTAACATAGAAGCATTCAAAAAACTTCGAATAAGCCTACTACAAAATGTTTATTAGTTTTTAACTCTTATTTTTGCAGATTAATTTCAGAATATAGTTTAATTTTTGTCGGATTCTATAAAAACTAAATCTTTTTAGAGTTAGCATACACTTCTAATTACTAGAGAGTTCGCTGTAAGCCAATCTAAAGTTGAAAGCTACATCTGGGGTGATGTTGAAATACAATGGTACATTTGATTTCAAAGACTAATTGTGAGAAAATAATACGGAAAGAGGCTCATTAAATGGAGCTGACTTCAAATTCTCCACATACAGGATGAGAGTAAATGAGGATATTAATTCAGGTGTTGTCTTCCTCATTTGACCGTAAATCAAAAACCGCGTTTTTTCACCAATAGCATCCATATATCTTTAGAGAAAATATTCAAGCCAAAATGTATCCAAACACAATAAAGAGGTACCTTGAAATATCTATCTGTCTATCTAGGGTGATTCATAAAGAAGTATACACTTTCTAGATGCTATAAAACAGTAACAATCAAAGACAAGCACCACCTCAGCGAACTGTAAGGTATTTCTACTCTTAAAGTTTGTGCCTCGCCCCTGGTGGAAGGGACGTAGGCAAAAGTATGCGTTTCATGTGACTAGTCAGTCAAAATAGCAGTGGAGAAGGATTTTGGGGTTCTTGAATTCAGCAAAACGTCACGAGAGCCACTTTTTTTGGACATGTGAACTTGTGACGGATCTATACACGACCTCCTATTAATCCTCCTGGGTATTATTTAGGGCCAGCAAATATTAACCAATCTTCTCCTACGAAGGAAAACGTGATATGTAAATTAAGTTTCTTACATATATTCCTACTTCTCGAGTTAAAGAATTAGTGAAATGTGAGTGGATTAGAAGTGAAGAGAATAGTGAATAGTTAGTGAATTGACAGTGAAGAGAATAGTGAATAGTTAGTGAATTGGCAGTGAAGAGAATAGGTAAACAGAAAGTTAGAAAGTCAGAAGTTTAGCTAACAAGAAGTGTCAAGAAAGATTCAAGGTAAAGATTACCTTGTAGATGATTATAAAGAGGAAGAGGAAGTATCTACAATTGATTAGAAGACTGCCTAAAGTCAGGTACTGTCAACTTTATATTACGTTGATGATTAAAGTGTTAAAATCGTTAGGTGGACATTAAATACTTAGCTTCTGAGTAAATTAATATTAAGGAGGACGCGCATTATTATATGTATCTCCCCAAACGCGAATCTCGTCTCTTCCCTCTATTGCTTGACTGAATTATCTTATTTATAGAGTTATTTGTGTTTGAGTCGTTTAAAGAGATAAATAAAATAGTTGAAATTTATCATGCCGAATGATCCTTTATTTCCTTCTACACCTTTAGCTGGGTCACAGGGTAGAAGGGAAATGGGCTCGTTTCAAACTCTTTGGTTGATGCCACAGATGCTGAAAGACATTGACAGCTTCATTCATCAATTGGATAGAGCACCCCCACACTGGTCGGCCTTAGTCCGAGATTAGCTCAATGAACATCTCCCTCACCGATGGATCGGACGAGTCGCGGACTACAACAGGCCGCTTACTCAAAGGCTATCCAGAAGTCTTGCCTTAGCACCTTGTGATTTCTTTCCGTAAGAGTACGTAAAAGACAAGGTATTATTCCCTCCTCTTCCTGTTGAACTGGCAGAACTGAAAAAGAGTATCACAACCACTATCGACGAACTTGATTCAGATACTTTAACACGCGCTTGGGTGGAAATGAATAACTCGCTAAGGGTTCACATATAGAATATGTATGACTTTCTCTAATAAAACTTTAAATAATCCCATATTGTTCTGTTACAAGTAACATATAATATCTTAAATTGTTCTTGATTTATAGTGTATAGTACATTGAAACTGTATACTTCTTTATGAATCACCCTGTATATAAGCAATTCTGGTACACTTCTCTAATGACTATACAATTTGGCCCTTTTTTGATCTTGCCGAAATTCGTGGAAGCAATACATCGTCAGTACGGTCTGACTTCTTTCCTGGCAATTGTAGAAATTAAATGAAAGAGAGTATAGTTTCGCGGAAAGAAACAACAAGATAACCGGGGCTATTTGAGCATCAAAAATGAGTAATATGATTATAATGTAAAAAAGGACTCGTAATAACCATATCACTTCGCTCCTTCTTTGTCTTGGGGAATTTTGAGTACCTTTGGAAGAAGATAACTGAAATATATATATATATGCCAAAATAGCGTCAAAAATGAAAGTTGTGACTATAATGAAAAAATATCCCAATTCGTTTGCTTATAATGGTAAGATAAGATCAAAATAATTAGATAAATTTTTATTATTACATTAATTAACTATTATTAAACTATTTGTTACTTGCTAAACGAAAAATAAAAATGAACCTTAGAAATAGGAGAAACAGCAATAATTATAAAATACAAAATGGAATTATGGAATTGAGAAAAGGAATAAAGCTAATTATTTCTTTCTAAACTTTAAATTCCTCCGCAAAGCTGGATTCATTCCACTTGTAATTTATACAAAATGAAAAGCAGGCAATGATGATTATGTTTTTCCCTTCTTGTGTTATACTAAGAATAAAGTATACCGTGGGTCGCGCAATTTGCGCGGACAATGATGCTTTCCAAGAATTAAGCATCCACCATAATTTACTTTTCTGCCACTTTCAATAGAATTTGATCACCTGAAAAGTGTCAGATAACCCCAGTGGATTCCATCGGCTGTTTTACGATGCATTTTTAAGACTCATAAAGGCACAACACTTGCCCTGTCTAGACGCCTGATATCTAGTTGGCGAAATCCCAAAACTGTCTCTAAAACTCTTATCTTTCGCCTTCATATGGATATTAAACAGAGTATCAGTTATTGGATGAATAATATCTTCTCGGGATTTAGTGCGGAGGCAGAAGAGAGTGTGAAAGAGAACTTGTAAAAAGTGTTTAAATATTTGGCGACTCCATATCTGGGATTAGGAAAGAAGCTTTCTTCGTTTTTTTCATGGAGAAAATTTTGAGTAAATATTTAAACACTGCTGTGTAGTAATTTGGGACCTAATGAAGCATTCCTTAAATGTGATTTTTGAAAGCTTAATGTTGTAATTAGCTTATTTTAATTTTAAAAACCATCCTTATGTATGTGCATGCACGAGATTTGACGCCAGATTTCCTAAACATCGATTCTGATGGTTGCATAGCTATTATCATGTTCTAAATTTCTAACAGGAATAAGGACTTATAAGATTCTAAAATACAACTCATTTTTTTTATTTTAAGAAGATTTTCGTCATATTTTAACCAAAATCTTGAAATTTGTTCGAGTTTGACAGAAAGATATACACTTATGTTAAATATAGATGAAAAAAAAACGAAGATAAATCTAAAGATATACATATCTATATTGTATGCTGATTCATCTAATGCTGAATTACTAGGTCCGTCACTATCAACCCTCGTGTTCTTTTCAGTAGGACTTCAATCAGTAAATAAATCAAGCAAAAGCATTTAATTATACACTTATGATATACACTTATGTTAAATATAGATGAAAAAAAACGAAGATAAATCTAAAGATATACATATCTATATTGTATGCTGATTCATCTAATGCTGAATTACTAGGTCCGTCACTATCAACTCTCGTGTTCTTTTCAGTAGGACTTCAATCAGTAAATAAATCAAGCAAAAGCATTTAATTATTAAATTAGGCTGAAATTTTTAAACATGAGTGATGGTGATGATACAAGAAAATGCAAAAAAATGGTTTTGATATATTGTGTGGTAAGTGACAGTAAAAATAAAACTCTTTTGAAGGTACTCGCATCGCAATATCTTAGGATTCACCCTACTAGCTGTTTTACCGTGCTATTTCTTCCTTTTCAGTATTTGCAAATAAAACAATCTCATTTTCATGAAAAACATTTTTTTTCTTATAGTTCCCTAAGCATTTACTAATATAATAAGGCAATCACTTTCTAATACGAAGATTGGAATAACACATTGTAAAATTATCCTCTTAGAACACATTGTTGAATATCATGTATCTTATTGTATAATCCATGATGGCTTGCAAAAACATTTTTATCAACTAAATTGCTCTTAGAGTCTAAAAGCTTGGGAACCACTGAAATGTAATCTAAAATGGCAGTAAAAAAATTCCTTTTAAGAAAGTACCTTATCATCTTTAAGTTGAAATTGAATTTTCTCTTTATTTTTGAAACTCATCCCATTCTATTCCATCTCTATAAATCGAATCTGATATGTTTCACATGATTACTAATCCCAAGCAATATTTTTATGAAAAGGGTGTATTTTCAAGATTTTGCGGAAGAAATTGAAGAAGATAAATTTGACTTCAATAACAAATAATTTTTTCTTGTAAGAGAAAAACATATTAGCAGGAGTTTAGAGTAATAATATTATATGTTAAAATATATACGTTGTAAAAACGAATCAGTGAAATAATGCAAGAAATATTTTTTTTTTGCCTTGATTAATGATTTTCAAATAATCTTACTATATTTGATATCATGAATTGCATTATCGTATAATTTGAAATGAAATGAGTAGTTATTTTCTTGTACCATCATATAATTAAAATTATTTTAAAGATAACTTTAATTAAAAAAAAACAATATTCTCTAAACATTTATCTTATTAATGTATCAATGGTTAAAATATTGAATACATTTGTTATTTGAAAATAATTCCTGCATCAGTGATAACCATAAAGCGTAAATTTCTCTTTTACAGCTCATTGATCACTATATTTTGAAATAAAGAAATCCCTGTTTCAAAAGAAGTAAAATATTAGAAAATCTCTTTTATAATTTATATTGTCTTTGTATACATGATTTTAAATTAGGATAAGACAGTAACTAATCAAAAAACAAATTAAAACTTATCAATGAAAATTCCGATTTTGCCGAATAAGACAATTTTTCTTTTACTGAATCTTAACACCTTTCCTTCCATATTTACCTCGTTTGGGCATACCTCGTTTTCCTTATTGGTCATAGGAACCATGAACTGGCGACTACTTTTTTGAGTTGTTGCTAACATGAACAGTGGTGATATTATCCGGTAAGATATATTCACTACAAACACACTGGAGGAACCGACTTTGGCGTGTTTTTTACACGCAGCTGTGTATGGTTTCATGGTCCCTATAACTGATAAGTACTCTTGTTTATCTTTCATGAAAATGTAGACTCAGATAGTTGTTTATTCAATAAGGAGGATATGCTTTAACTGTAGATGGTTTGTACATAGAATGAAGTATGTAACTGCATAATTCTCTGTATTTAACTATGGAACGTATTCTTTGAAATTTACGTGCACTTATAAATTAAAATGACACATTTATTAATTTCTGTGTCATTGTGAACTATAGACTATAAAATTTATAGACTCCCCCATTCGCTAACAGATTACGTGTTAATGGAATGTTCGTCAGTCGTTCAGCCAAAGGTTATTTGTTTTAAAAGTACTCACAATATGAGAATTATTAACAACCATTCTATTATTTTAAAACTCGAAAATAATTTATTCAGTAAAAAAATACAGTTACTTATCAAAAACACGATTATTTCATCAGCAGTACCAGTAAAATACAATTAAAATAATTTATACTGAAACTGCACTTGCACTCTATAGCTAAGATTTTCTAGAACAATTTTTAAAAAGATATTCAGCTTTTAACGCTTGCATTCCATGTATACTTAAGTAGGGAAGGGGCGTTTGCATTAAAATAAAATTCCCACTGTTTGAATCCAATATAATGTGGCATACAATTTAATATACTGAACAGCTCCCCATTGTGTAACTTGTGCCAAAGACAATGACAAACTTTAGAACATTGTACAACAATATATTTAATCTCCTCGACTCCAGTACTTAGTTTGAATGATTTAGTCCTAAGCCTAACCCCGTTGATACAAGTTTCCACTTTCCCCACTTCAATTTCCTTCCCGTCTTGCCCATGTCCTACAACATGTCTTGCCCAGCAAACTACACACTCTGATTAATCCTTCTTCCATGTCTGATAAGAGATTAACAGAGACCCGGAAAAAGAACAGGAAATGAGACTCCCCCCCCCCCCGAATCACTGTAACCGGTTAGAGGCACAGCGGGACACTGCTGCCCCCTCTTTTTCCAGAAAACTCACTCCTTTTTCCCGATTTCTATCCAGCTTTTTTTTTATTGTCCAGGACGTGAAGGATGGTGATGCTGATCGTTCATCAATTCGATAGTGAGGCGGTGTTTTAACTGCTGCAAGTTTGTACGTAGATGAATGGCACCCCAATCACAGATGGGATCTTCTGCTGTAGATTGCAGAGAAATTCCATAAATAACCACAATATCGCACGAAGATGAACATTTTTCATAGGTATGAAGAATGGTGGCGAGTTAGTTGATTCTGGGCTGGGCCGCTATATAATTTTTTTAGTGATTTATCGCAGTCAAATCTTGGAGGTTTAAACTAGATTAGACATTTGACACAATGAGATATCTTTTGCTTTTAAAATAACATGTATTATAGTCTAAAATTCCTAAAACTGATGAAATTTCGAAAATTTAAAATATTTTGGAGTTTTAAACAGAGAGATTTGCACGCAAGTTTAATTAGCGATTGGTTAAAGTATAAAGATGAATAACTAGCTAGGTTTGAAGATATTATTTAATATATATATACAGATCTTTTTTTTTATTTTAATCTTTCCAACTCTTAAAAGTGCAGAAGGATATATAGTATAATTTAATCCTAATTCATATAATTAAGTCGTGTATTAACTGTTTTAAAATGCATCCATAGATTTAAATGGATTTTTATTTGTTTTGAGAGAGGGTGCCATATATTGTAATTCGAAAAATGTAGTTTTAAGTCCTGGAAATTAGTTAAACGTCTTCACAATTGAGATTGAATATTCAAATCCTAAAATTGACACAGTGAAATATTTCTTCCAACAAGTATTGTAGGCTGAAACACTAGCTTCAACCATAGATAAAAGAAATCATGGTTTTTTTCATTCGCTTACAAACGCAACACATTGAAAATTGAGTATCACTATTATTCTAAACCGTTTGCACTTTGGCATTTCATAAACATGCGAAAAAAATATTTTTCACGCCCACAACTACATTTTAATAAGAAAGTATCGATTTTTTTTGACACGTATTATTAATTGCTTTGGAATGGAAGATAAATGGGACATCATTAAGCTCCAATTTTCTTAGATTCTGTTTTCTTGTTGTTTTTTATTTGTAAAAAGAATGAGCTCTTCACATTCCTCGATGGAAAAAATGTTATTCTTAAAAAAGGAAATTAAATGAACTTACACCCACTTAGACTCTAAAATATTGATTAACTTTTAAGTTAAATTGTGCATTGCTTAAACGTAAAAAAAGGAAATCTAATTTTTTCTTTCATAATGAACGCTAGTTTATGTAAAAAAGAATATTTCAACCTTCTAATAATCACCAAAAAGAGAAATCCTAAGAAGAATACAAAGAATTGATGGATCAAATGACTCACACTTATATATATATATATATATATATAAATTACATACACACACACATTTATTCGACCCAGACGATTATTATATATGTATTCTGTATTCAGGTTCCAGACGCGATTATTTCTGATTTAGAAAATGGGTTTAATTTCCATTTAATTACATTATAATTGATTTGGTCGTCATTTATAATCAAACATTTTGATTCTTCAATAATGAAGACAAATAACTTGAAAAAGTTCTTTTTATATTAAAAAAAATAATTTCCGATTCGAAAATAATGAGCACAAATATAAAACATCAATGTAATTAATTTTACATTTAACTTTCTTTAGTTTATGGCAACATTTTTAATAATTACGAAGTATACGAAGTACAACAGTTCTCTGTTTGTTGCTTTATCAAATTAGCATTATTTCTTTTGTAAAGATATTTTCATTTGACTACATATTATATATTTATATTCATTTGGATGACCTCATAATGCAGAATGTATATCATCACGTTGCTATTTAAATAATAATAAACAAATTTTCAAGAATAAGAATAATTGATTTGAACATTTTTTAATGAGAAATTTCAATTCGAGTGGAATAAAATATAAGTGTGGGTGTTTTGTTTAAAAAATAGGCTTTATTTAAAATATATTTAAAAAATTTTCTAGAAAAATCTAAGTAAAAAAAACCCCTTACCTTAAATTGTGGGGAAATTTTTTTAAAAATACGTTTAAATGAAGCATCAAGCATTTAAAGATGTTCATATCTTTTTATTTTATAACTAAATGTAAAAACAAAAGTAAAATTTTAGTCATCATTTGTTGAATAATGATCAGAATTACGAATTTCTTTTTTGAAACTTTTCTATTAAAAACATTATAAAAGGAACATTTTTCATTCGAAGTTTAAATATTTGTTAAATACATACTATATTCACATAATATATGAAATAATTAAAAACTTTTCAGTGTCATAGACGACATCTAGAGCTGTACATCAGATTTAAAAATTTCCCTTATTTCAATTTGTGATAAAATTCATCTTGTGTTTCAGATGTTTCATATTTTGTGGTGTCTAAATATGGCGACATATCAATTCCAAATAAGGTTCAAATGATGAAAGATCTTGGGAACTTGATGACTTATAGAAGGAAGCTTTAATAGTATGTAGGTAACCAGAAATATGCTAACTACATGACATTCCAGTACCATGAAGGATACTACAGAAGTTGAAAAATTCATGATACCTATTGGACTTAGCGTGTCAATTTCTAATATTAAACCTTTCTTTGAAAAACTTTGCTCTGCAAGATCAGCTCATGGAAGTCGCTAGAAATTATTAAATTTGTTCTTAATTTAGTGTTAATAAATTAATTATCAATACCGTTTGTGACCTTTGTGATTGAATACTACTCTCTTCCATAAGTTCTGGTCGATTCCATTGGTTAAGATTTTCTTCATATTGACACCTTAAGGCAATGCTTTGCAAACTTTCAATATTTGCGACCCAATATTCAATTATTAAAACTTTTATCACCTCCTCCATACAATACCAAAGTATTTAATTCAATAATAATATACTTTGAAGATAAAACTACAATACGTCTTTAATCTCTTAACATCCACCGGCGTATATAAACATCTCCCTCAACCAAAGCATTAATTTATATACGTCTTTCCGAAGTAGGATCTTTTCTGTGCAATGCTATCCATAAAATTATTCCATAGGCTTTGAAATGCAATAACAGGACCTTGATTGTGTGTTTGTGACAGATTTACTTATTTCAGAGGATTTGCTTATTTATTCCTTTTCTACCCCACCACCTAGATACGCTTACCTACGTGCTAAACGGTGGCATTGGAGAGCAAATCGCGTAATTTTTGATCGGCATTTAAGGGATTAATTTTAAACCGTTCATATTATCAAGATAAGAGTTAATTTTTGTGTATAATTTTATATATGACAAGAGTCCATAAAGTCACTGGTAAATATTAAACTTCTTTTTAATTTAATATTGTTAAAATTAATTATGAAATACATTGCGCAGTTCTGATATATTTATGAGTATAATATATCTCTGCAAATGTGTATTTTATTTTTTATTAGGACAGAATGTATTTTGTGTTTGCTTACTTTCAGTTAATTAATAAATTTTTAAATAATCTTTTGTTTTTTTACTTTTTAATTGGCTTGCGTCTCCTTGTAAGATTATAACGCCCCCCCCCTAGAGGGTGCCCCCACAGTTTGAGAAACGCTGCGCGGGATGATACGAAGCTCAGTGAAATGGCAAGAGACATACACCACATAAGGTAAGGAAGAAGGCTCAAAACGTTATATGGTTATCCAGTTAACATCTGTATATATTGGAACTGCAGAGGCTATATAGGATATCTTGCAGTAATCATTATTAGCAAAAACAGATACCATAAAGTTATACCGTTTGGTTTAAGAGGTAACTTGTAGCCCATATCGTCCATTCCCATTTAATCTATGCTAAAAATTTGATTCTGTTAGCAATCATCCAAATGGTTATTATATCTACGTGCCATTGTAGTGGCATTGTGTGAAGAGTTTTCAAATTGCTGTATTGTTACAATCAGGAAAATAACAGCTCGCAATTACTAGCTCAGTTTTTAGGACAACAGTTACGCAGTAGTTAATTTTCCTTTGTTAATATCGTAGTATAAAGATTTAAAAAAAAACAACTAAAAATTAAGTTTTGAGACAAACAAATATTTATTACTTCTTTTTAGCATGAATAAGCAGAATTCATTTTGAGAAATGCATCTTCAACACTATTGATTGAAATTTATATCATATAGACAAAAAGAAAAGACGAAGTTATTCAAGTATGAGAAATATTTACGCATTTTTTTTCGAAATGATTAATCAGAATATCATGGTACCTCCACCTCGTGTTGGTTGAGGAGAAGATCTAGCTGATTGTCGAGGTTCCTAGGGGGGGGGGGAGAGATCCGAAAGCAATAAAAATTGAGAAGCCATTAAATCAGTCACGAAAGGATAACAAACTGGATTTCACAATAATTCTTTGTTACTTTAAGCGTTAGAACTAAATGTATGATATACAGACAAAACAATAAATAAAAAGAAATAGCATATACTTATCTGAATTGAGAGGAAACCTCTAAAACTTATCAAATAGAAATCTTTTCATACTATCCCATAACTGAACTCGGTGGCGCAACAGCCCATAAGGGCCAAGACCTACTGATCTATCTCAGTTTACATGACCTTCAGCGCTCGGGTGCATGTGCAAATGTTCCGGTCAAGTGCGCAGTCTGAAGCGAAACCCTTAGTGTCCAGTTCTCAAGCAAGCTTGGTACTCATTTAACGACTCACTGAAGGTAAGAAAGGCTGAGTCGATGTTGCCCAGCCCGGAATTTGAACCCCGGACCCGTGGCGTGGAAGCGCGATGCACTACCACTCAGCCACTGGGCTTCAATATCTTCCAATAGCAAATTCGGGATTCTAATTCAGGAATGAGTGACTGCAGTTCAGAAAGTAGTAGTGGGCAATATTGTCCACATTACTCCTATTCTCTCTATTACTGACGATTTATAAGTTTTTTAGTAGTGACGTTTGTTTGCGGAGTGGAGTTGATGTAGCTCTAAGTGATAATTTGGCTGGAAGGGAAAAAACCACCTTATAGAGGATAGACATCGAGAATAGCCTATTGTTAAAAGCAGACGACTATATTTTTTTAATATATATGAAATTATGCACCTAAATCCAATAACACCCAAGTATTTGTTAAAAAATTGAATTTTCCTATCGCTGTTATTAAACTAAAGGGGAAAAAAAACATTATTTTACAGCAAGTTAGCGTCTACACTTATCAAAAATGTCGTTTTCAATTTAGATTTAATCAAGTCGTTAAAGTTTAGTTACCACGCCAGAGAGACATCCAGTACCAAAACACGCACTTTAATTCCAGAAAATTCAAAAACACCGGATCGATTACGCGCGGAACAACCTACACAAATATTATTTTAAGAATTTCTCTCTGCCAGAAATTTAAGCTCCAAAATATCTCACGTTTTCTCCCTCGAAATACTTCATAAAATATTAATGTTAACTTTTCAGAAAGGAAGCTATTTTTTTTCTCTCTGTCTTCTCTTTCTAGAACCTTCGAACTATTCGAATAAATGTAAAAAAGAAGGTGTTATACACGGCGAAAAACCGGTTTTGCAAGTTTTCGGGCTAAAAGCAATTTTTTTTCCTCCCTAAAAACGAAAAGTAATAGGACTTGTTGATCGATTGTATGTCCCGGGGCTTAAAAAAAGTGTGAAAAGGAAGGGAAAGATAGGTGGGTATCTGTCGTGACAGCCCAAGATGCATCGCTGAGTTTTTAAGGGTAAAAAAAGCTTCCTTCCACGATATAATTCTAATGCGCCTTATTTGAAAGTCACTTCTGACACATTTTAAAGTATCTTCCGACAAGGTGATAATTGTCAGGGGAAAGTGTCAATTTATTTTTTACATCCAGATCAATTGCTTCGTTGAGTAAATGGCAGAAAATGCTGTTTTAAAATGTGTTATTTTTAAAAGATAAATCTTTATGCTTGTGATTTTATGTTATCAAAAAGATACAAAAAATATAACGCTTCCCTGCAACTATTCGTAAAATGAATCCATGTTTAGTTGGATGCATATTTAGATTGATAAGCGTTTTAAAAATTTTTGCAATAAGCCCTAGCAATATATATATATATGTAAGGATAATTAAATTAGATCTAAAATTAAACCCTAGACCACCTCTAACTTTTATTTTCCTGTTACATCTTCAAGCATTAAGTTTATTACCCAGTTCGAGAATGAAGAACACACTGCTCTAACTTTGTCGGCTCCGACCATTAATTTTATTACCTATATGCCATCCTTAAATTCTCAAGTATACCTCTTCAATCAGAAGCGTACTCAAAGAACATATGGCTTCTGAAGAAGCCACGGAATCTTGATTTTTAACACACGTGTCCGTCTCTCTTACAAACAGATTACAAAATGATCTCATGGAATATATATATATGTGTGTGTGTGTATGTATATGTAAAGCTTGTAGTTTGAATCGATGTACGTGGAAAGTTTTATTAGTTTTAAATACCCAATACAACGTTTTTTAGAATAAATAAATTATGCCTTGCAGAGAATTAATCTTTTTTTTGTTGATATTCTGTTATTGCATTGTAATTTGGGTAACATACACAACTGTTTTGTTGAACACTTATAATTTCGAAATTAGTTCTTCCAAAAGCTTTTAGGTGGTCGAGGTTATTTAGTGGTCACTGTCACGGACTCGTGTCTGGCGTATCACGAGTTTGAGTCATAATGCCGCTGAAGATTCACCAGGTAGAGAGAATATTGTATATAAATCAGTCGGGGCTCTAGGTCCTCCCGTTGGCGTGATGTGGAAGCTCGGAGAGCAGCAACAAACTCAGGTATCGTCTTTATCACTTGACCGTGGTTCAAAATAACGAGGTCCGTCACCTGTAACTCTCGTGTTGCTTTATAGTGTAATATTAATAAACATACACAAAATGCTTTTATATTATATACCATTTAGTAAAATTTGATATCCTTTTTTTTAATATTCTCGAATTCAATTCATTTACCAAAGTTTGTCAAATCTCTTTTATTAAGCGTTTTCAGCTGCATCTGTTTATGCATAATTCAGAAGTCTCGCTAAACATATTTAATGTGCTTTGTGTAATTCTGAGTCATCGTTAGATGACAAGGTCGACATCTGAGTTGGCACCCCACTTTCCACATATTTCCAACACGAAAACTAAATCTCGACTGATTTAAAGCGCGTTTCCTACGACAAACATTAAGATATTCCTAAGATGAAATTTCAAACTACATTTCAGTTTATCTACCTTTGGGAATTATGGACTGTATTCGCATTCATTTTGAGTCACTAATTCCCAGAGATCACTCATCAGGAAAATGTCGTGACTCAATGCAGATCATTTAAGGACACTTATTTAGTTTTTCCATATCCATTTCATAGAGAATTGAAGATTGGTAGTATGGAATGGCTATAATTTTGACTACTCACTCCTTATCATCTACTAACAGTGTATAAATGATTTTAGAAACCAATTTAGAATTGTAAAAATATTCTCGTACTTGTAAGAATAGGAATTAAAATCATGAGGTCCCCTGGTATCAGTTGTAGAGCATTCGCAAGAGACTGGTATAAGGATCTAACACCCGCACCTGGCAATAGATATGTGACCGACCTGGAGATCTGGCAACCGGTTAAGCATATATGAGACCTGCTAACAGGTTAAGCATATATGAGATATCTGGCAACTGGTTAAAAGCATATATGAGATCTAGCAACAGGTTAAGCATATATGAGATCTGGCAACTCGTTAAGCATGTATGAGATCTGGCAACAGGTTAAGCATATATGAGATATCTGGCAACAAGTTAAGCATATATGAGATCTGGAAACAGGTTAGGCATACATGAAATCTGGCAACAGGTTAAGCATATATGAGATCTGGCAATGGGTATAGGAGGACTTAGCAACTAGACTAGACGGGACGAGACTAGGGGACAGCAGATTGAACCAGCCGGGATACAGGAAGCCAGAAGCGGTAAAACGTAATCGGTTAAGAAAGCACGAAGGAGGAAGAAAGGGAGAACGTGGATGATGTGTTTTCAATCCAACTTGAATTGCTTGAATATACTTGTTTTGTGATGTGTGTCCCTTAATATGATGTGAAAACAAATAAACGGGACTGAATGTTGCAATTATTATTTTTCCATTTGAACACCACACCGGCCATCAATCCTCGAAAAGAACCCTCAAGTTTACAAAAGGTTTGTCATATTTTCGACAATGAGTGTGTATTGCATTTGCAGTGGTCTCTGTTGAAGTACTGGCTTCCTGTCCTACTAATGATTTCCCTACGGTCACTTAGTTTTTAGTGGGAAAGTACTCACAATAGGACAATGGCGATACATAAACTAAGGGACAAGTGTCAACCTTTGACCTTACTTTGGTCAAACCGGTAATGTTCCCACGCCAATCTCCGTCTTCAAAGTCCACCCCACGAGGGGTGACAAGGGGTCAGAGGCCGTATAGTATTCTCTCGACCACGCCCAACAGAAATTATTCTGTATCATGTAGCTTCGTTTGAATTTGTGACATAATCGACCCTTAAAAAGACACAAAAAGAAGAAACCAAAGATTCAAACAGACCAGGCCAGACTAAAGAATACTGCCTAGTTCTCAAGATTAAAATCTTCACCACACAAGGTCATTTTAAATCCTTCAACACAGCCTTCGAGTCAGTGACCAGCACTGTAGTAACATTGGTTATCCAGAACACATTCTACGGTTAACATGATAATTACACGCAGATATCTGTTCATAAGATATTTGGACTTATGGCGTTCGAGCCAAACATTCGCCACTACAGCTTATTTAATAGAAACAGTGCCCGTAAAATGACCCTATTTCGCTAAGCTGTTATTTTTTGGTGCAGTAAGTTCATCCTATTTAGAAAAAATTTATACTTATTTCATATATAAAGTTTGAATATTCCAGAAACATTAGATGTAATTATTTTTTGTTCTTTAATCATCATATTTAATTTTTTCCTTATGATAAAAGAAGAGCTCACAGCATTTCGTACTAAATATCAAATGTAGCTCCCAACTGTCTTTTCTAATTGGAAAGGTTAAATCAATCTATGGATTTAGAAATCGCAAAGTTATTAAATATTTATTTATTTATAAGGAAGTAAGTTATAAGTTGTTTATGCACCAACCTCATAACGAATCAAAATATACAATAAGTATTAAATATCAAACTGAATAATAAAGGATGTAAATTCAAGCTCTTAAGCTCTTCAGTAGCTTTAACTCTTTTGTAATTACAAATAATTTGCACTCTTTGTTCATTGCAGAAAAGCTTTTTTATTATTTTCATATAATAATGCAGTTTTAATCAAAATATGAATAAATTATGTTGATAAATGAGAACTTTAAAAACAGTTTCTAAATCTGTAAAGAATTTTCAAAATGTTTATGAAAAGAGAAAGTTATAGTTGTGTGTAAGGGATTATAAATTTAGTACACTATTTCTCTTGGACCTTTATAAATAATTTTTTAAGTTTTTCGAACGTTTTCTTGAATTTAATGAACATACATTCATATTTTTTATGCAATATCTTGTTTTTTTTGTAAGAGCTACATATTTTCAAACATGAACACAAATAAACTCTTTCTCATTAAATTAAAAAGAAAAACAAATAGTCCTTTTCTATAGAGTCTTCTTTTTATACTTTTATTTTAGAATAAACAAACAGAATTCTTTCTAATTAATGTTACATTAAAAGCTTAAAAGATTGCGTGTGTTTACAGTTGCTAATTAGTTTTAGTATTTTAAAATATAAACCCTTGGAAAAATTTGAAAGTATTGAGATATTTTCTCCGTGATTAAAACGATTTTCTTCTTGAAAAGGATGCACAGTTAAAAACAAACTATTAATAATCTTATGAATTTTATGATTAAATTCCTTTTTCAGTTTTAGCAGGTATCTTAAGTGCATATAAATGAATTACTAGTCATTTATATTGGTAAATTCAGAAAATTTAGTGAATGATATTCTATCTTAAATTTATTGGCAACACTTTAGAAATAAAATTAATTATCAACCTATTATGAAGAAATTTAGATTATTGTATTTCTTTACGCATGTGAGTGTTTGTGTGTATTTGAAATTAAAACAAACTATTAAGTTTATATAAAAACCTCGTTATTTTTTAAATGTTCCATGGAACCAATTTAATGTTATTTCTTTAGGCTTTTTTTTCATTAAAGATGGTAGTTATAATTCATTATTATTTTAAATATGTTATATTTGAATATTTGTCGATTTTACAAAATTTTCCCATAAACAAATTTGTTTGCAGAGGTTTAGAGACTGTTTTATAAATTTTTAAATCAAATTTTGTGATAAATTTATTAACTGATTTAAAATTATTCAAACAATGATAATATACTTTTATTTTACTTCACAAACTCTACAAACTTCAGAATTTAATTTATTAAAGTATTGTTTTAATTTTATATATAATTACTTAAAAAGAAGAGGAAAAATTACCTCGGTGTCAATCAAAAGCATAAATAATAATTATATTCATAAACAACTTTAAAAAAATGTAAAATATATATAAAAATAAATTTTGCACAAAAAACTGTTGAGAAATTCTTCTGGAATCGCTTAAAAGATGATTACACTCTAAATATTTTAAAAGAATTTATGTATCACAAAAATAAAGCTATTTCGAAGTAACTTACTAAAAACAAACGTATCTTCTGTTCCTGCGCATCGTTGGAGCTAGTATAATTACACAAATACTATCATATTAATAATTATCTTATAGTCTTGCATAATACTTATTAAGATGTGTCACAATTTTTTAAAACTATAAAATGTGCTTTTCTTTTTTACTTTCAACAAATAATCTTGAATGAAATTTTATCAGCAGATTTCTGTGAATCACATATTAAGGTTTCTATAATAATGATTCCTTTTTTTTTGTCATTTTTTCAAATGTAGTACTCTATCCCCCTTCATGTTTAGAATTTCTTACTGTACATAATCTATAATTTTCTTAAAAAATCTGTAAAGTAAACATCGATTGTTTTTGTTCATAATTTATAAGTTAAATGATTCTGGCTAAAATAGTTTTACAAAATATTTTAAGAAAGAGATATTTGAATGTGTGTCCTTGTTTCGTAAAAAACTAAAAATCTCCATTACGCACTACATACACACATAATTCTGATGTAAAAATTGTAATTTCCTTTGCGTTACTCAGCAAAATACTTTAGAAAATAAGGCACATAAAAATATTTGTTTTCAACATTTCATCATGATAAAAACTTTTAAGTTATCTGAAAAATCTCACCTCTTAAAAGTTTATTTTTCATTAACATTTTATTTTTTATTTTTCAATAAACGTAAACCTATATTCTGTTACATATTGCATTATTTAAATCAAAATTGGCGATTGCGGAGGGTAATTTAGCAGTTCTTGTTCACAATTTTTTTTTTAAAATTGGATTTTTAACCAAATTATGTAAATTGGTATATTACATTCTACACGACTCATACAATCACTTTAAGCACACACAACTCAGTGCTACTTACAAATTAATTTAAAAAACAACAAACTTTGAATTCTCAAGCAAAAGTCCGGAACCCTCTTCATCCATCCGAGAAATCACGATCCGGAATCTTTTGCTTTTTGTGAGCAATAAATGTCCGTGCAGAGATATTTATGACATTCGTGCTGCCGACAGAATATTCAGGAGAGGTGTGTGTTGATAGCCAAGAAATACGACCCTAATATTACTTTTAATGCGCCTCACGGGGGACTTTATCTTGATTACTCACGATTCTTCCTCTCTTTGAATTGGATTGATTTGTGTTGTAAAAGAGAGCACAATGCTCTTTTCTTACATTCAAAGAGCCATGGCGCTCCATAAATTCCAAATAGCAAATTTCCGCTACCGGAATTCAATTGAGCATCATCATTTAAGGGATTTGTCAAGGGACTGAGAATTGGTCATAAAATCAAAGTGAGTTAGCAATATTGGCTTTTAATTGACATTTATATGACGCCAAAACATCTGAATCTGTAGTCGATGATGCATTTAAACATTTCTTTTTTCAACAATATGGCACTAGAATATTTTTTCAGATGTGTTTAGCTTTAAATGCCTTCAATAATTGATGATATGCTCATTTCATAAATGTATGAGTATTCATTGTTAATTTTAACTCCAAAGATTTTGATTATAAAAGTGATAAGATTTTTTTAAATGTTCTTGAATGTATATTCTTCTTCCTTATTCTTTTACACTATTTTGTTTTAATTTGCTTATTTCAATGTGTGTCCTTTCTCGTGTCCAAAACCTTTCTCGTAAAAGTTTGATATTTTTTATTAATAAAGTCCGTTTGTTATATCGTTACTATAATACAGTATTGTTTAATCAGTAATATTAACATATTGTAAATTACTTATTTAAAAATGATTATGCGCATAAAAGTTGGACAACTATCATATTCCTTTACAAAAAATATTTACATTTGGATAAAGTTTCAGCATGAAAAATAAAATAGAAATTTACAGGTACATGTTATGCGCCAGATATATAAATGAGAGCTAATAAAAGTAAAATATTAAAACAAAGATTTCTTCATGTATCTAAATACTGTTTATTTCAAAGAAATAACACAACTTATTAACTTTCATTATTGGAATATGATTATTATTAAAGAATAAGATTATATTATAAAGAATGTTATTATTCAAGAATAAGATTATGTTAAAGAATATGATTATTATTAAAGAATATGATTATATTAAAGAATGCGATTATTATTAAAAAATAAGATTATAAAATAATAAGATTATATTAATGAATATGATTATCATTAAAGAATATGATTATGTTAAGGAATATGATTATTATTAAAGAATATAATTAGTTTGAAAGAATAAGGTAAAATTAATGAACATGATTATTATTAAAGAATGTAATAATTATTAAAGAATACGATTTTTATTAAATAATACAATTATATTAAAGTATAGCATTATTATTAAAGAATATGATGACAAATTAATCATATTCTTTTTCCATTATGTCTTTAGGCATATCATGGAATTCTGTTTTATCTTCATCAGTAATGTTAATCTGACCCATAAATAAATAATCATGTTCCATTCCATCTAGATTGTTAGATATTCTACATTTTTATAAATGATTTTTAAACTGTGTCAGATTTAATTTCATTCCATGCTTTGATTACCCTCTAGACTTCAAAAGCTAAGAGCATTGCTCAAGGACATTTAAGATTTCTTTGTAAAAAAATTGAGCGTTCTACCCTAAAAATACCTAAAATTGAAACAAAATGGAGCATGAAATAGAATGGAGTGCGCGATATATTCCGGATTACACGGTACTTGTTTATTATCATTTTTTTTAAATATTTTATTCTATTGAAAACCTAAGTTTAAGATTATTTTCGATATCGGCCGAGAGTTTCAATCTTTTTGGTTCCATGGGTTTTTTTTTTAGTATAATTTAATTGGCGAACAATCCCTCCTTTTCGAATGAACACTTCCTTTTCGCGATGCATTTGTACAACATCATACATAAATGCTTTAAATTAAAAGATATTTAATACAGGCTAAAATATTCAGTTAGTCTTAAAACTATTGATACGATCTAATATGGAAATCAGAAGATTCGTATGCGTTTTTTTTTATCATTCCTAGCTGCTTTTGCCATTGACGAATTCAATTTTAATAAAACTTTTTTGCAAATTAAAATCCCTCTTGGAAGGAATTGAAATTTACTCAAAGATTAAGTAATTTTTACATGTATTGATGAGTTATTTTAATTTAGTGTAATAAGCAATAAAAAATGTCTGAAAATACGAGCAATTTACTTAAAAATTTTAATGACAATTATGAAGCGGCTATGTTTATCTCGAGAACTTCAAATTATTTATTCTAAATTTGGCACGTATTGGAGTAAAAAGTTTCTGATACTGCAACGAATTTTGTATTTCCTTATGCAATTATTAATTACTTTTTTCCATTCTCTTAAATTTTTTGCATGACGTTAAGTATGCATAATCAACATGCCAGTCCTTTTCAACATTTTGAAATATATATTTGTAACCGATTAATTTTTATATAAAGTATACAGCTAAATATTTTACTTTAACCACATATTCTGCAATTCTTTTAAATTGTATAATTCTAATTAAATTTTTCTAGGTAGCTGTATTGTATTCAATTGTAAAAAATGTTTTAGTATAATTATAAGTTTATAAGAATATCAGACATGTATCAATTTTCCTTTTATCATATATAATACTCAGAATTTTTTAAAATAAATAAGCCATTTTTCGTTTAAAGCGAAAGTAAGTTTTTTTAATATTGAAAGCGTGTAAAGTACTCAAATTTGTTTTTGAAAAAGTTCTATAGGCTACCTATTATATTAACTATCATTAAGTATTCAAATTATTCAAACAGATCATTCAATTTTTCAATGATTTAGTGTTTTTTTGTGTGTGAAAGTAATTTGTATTTTAGTTCTTTGATTTAACTATGCAAGTTTTGTGGAATAGCCCTAATCTTTTAAAATTGAATTCTGAATTGTTAACAAAGATAATCAAACATAAGGGGAAGGTTTTATAGGTGATAATTATCTAAAAATGTTCTCTCAAATGAAGTATTTGAGTTGTTTTTCTGAAAAAAATTGCATTGGACAAAGTCCTGACCCATTATGGAATAAATTAAACTTTGAGGAGAGTAAAATTCTTTATTAAGTGTTTAAATATGAGTAGAAGTTTTATAAAAATATATAATTTTAAGTTTTAAGTCTCTATATATACCAGAACAAATGGTACAAATTTAAAAAAAAATTAGAATGCTGCGAATAGTTTTAAAAATGTTTTTGTGTATGATAAAACCAAATACTGAAGATCATTTACTTAGGAGTTAATGTTAATCGAACAAAAGTTTGAAGTTTTGTCATTTTGATTCCAGTATTCCTTTAAAGAATGTATATTTGTGTGTACCTTATTATTATTATTTTGCTTCCGCATTTGCATTAATCCATTTCAAACAGGAGCAGAAAATCTGCGGGTAGATTATACTTGGATAATACATGTTCACAACTAAGATAACATCTTTAACTTCAAGTCACGTGTCATTTCGTTTATTATTCGTTATTTGTTTGTCTTATTTATTATTTGCTTTCTTTAATATAATTGAATCATTTTCATCTCATTTAATATAATTCTTTCTTCACCGTAATCTGCTGTATGTAGTATAAATGGGTATAAATATATAGTAAATAGTTGGAATAAAAATAGTCTGGGACATTCAAAGACTTAAACATTTCAAATATCTGCTCATGTTTGCACTATTTTAATGGTTGTCATGACGTAATATGTGTATTTGACTTTCCTGCTGTCTCACAAAACAACATTACGATCTGAAAGCATATTGATATTGTCCAGAAAATATGTTTTGTCCAAGGGAAAGGGAAAAATTATTCGTTTTTATATTTTTCTTTGCTTTCTGTCTACATCTTAATTCTTATTGTTTTAACCGTATTTATTCGAATCTAAGTCGTATTATTTTTCCTGTGTTAATGCTACTGAAAATAGGGTGGGGCTTAGAATCGAAGATAAAACATTTGTTGGGTGGGGGAAATTGAGTTTCGACCCGTTTCAAAAGGAAAAATGTAACCATCCATTCTGGCCACTTTTATCGATCTTTTCTCATTTCGCAGTTTATCTCTATTATTCAGTTTATTCTTAACATCGCTGTCTGCTTCTATTCAAGAAATCTTTTTGTAAACGCTTTCTTTTAATCCCCTAAGCATAAAAAATATCGGTAACAGCATCAAGACGAGTTCACTATAACGCAAGTATGGAAAGGGAGGCAATTTTATATGCAGAAAAAAATGGAAGCACAGAGCAGCGGCCATTGAAAATTTGACACGGATAAAAAAATGTATGTCGATGGCATAAGCAAAATGATAGAATTTTTGCTTGTAAATGTTCAACAGTCTTTAATAATTGTTTACACATTATTGTCTAATACATTCTTTAAAAAAATGTTGAGTAACAAATACATTGAATGGCACGGGAGACGACCGCTGTAACAATGGGAGAGACAAATCCATTTCGAAACATATGATAATGACGGTTAGAGTAACTATAGTTTCATGTATGTATTTGAAAGTTTTTAATACTGGTAAAATAAATTAATTATTAACTTTATTATTTTTTAAAAACGTCTAGAGAATTGGGGGTGCGGCTTAGAATCAATGGCGACTTAGATTCGAATCAATACTGTAATTTCAAATTATGTTAATTGTTTTATTTTTCTGTTTTCACTTTTTTATTATTTCCCGACAAATTCAAAATGTTTAGGGTTGAAGCTTAAGCCATGCTTTGCAGAATACTTTGGCAGTGAAGATTTTAGTTACAAAAATCTACTGTGATTTTATATTTTAGACCACAGGTTCCCAGACTTTTTTGTCTCATAGACCCCTTGACATGTTTTTTGGTTTGGCGTAGACCCCCTACTTACCTAACACTGATTTTTTACAAATTTTTCAATTTAAATGTCTTTTTGACAGCTGGTATAGTGCTATTTACTTTAAAAGATTTAAATTTCTAACAGTAGTGAAAAGCATAGTGTTTGAAACTTAAGAAGCACACACACACATCTTAATTAATTAAATTTTAATTTAATTAATAATAAAATTTTTGCTACATAAAGTAACTGAGCAACAAACAAATGCTTTTAATGGGAGGGATGAATCTAGTGTTTCAATAACAAATTTTCTACATTTGGCATCAATTTTGTCAGATTTAACCCTAAATCTCATCGATTAGTAGCACTTTTTTTCTTTCTTTTTTTCTTCTAGTTTGGCAACCTTGCTGAAACTCACTAGGAAAAGCAATTAAAAACTTTCTCAAAATATTCTATTATTAGGGATAAATAATAAGAATATCTTTTTGAAGCCAAAAATGGTAATATCAGTTTCTAAACTTTACTTCAATATCTTCGTTGGCCGCGGTAGCCGAGTGGTCTAGGCATCAGATCATGGCTAGCGTGTCATAAGTTCGATCCCAGTACCACTAAAGACCCGCCGTGTAGGGGAGCGATGCACGTTAAATCTGTCGAGAGCTCAAACGTCCACCCCTTGGTGTGGTGTGGTAGTTAGGAGAGGAGGGGGATGCCAGCTCAGATGTCGTCCGCGTCACTTGACCATGGTTCAAAATTACGCGGACCGTGGCCAAAAGCCCTCGTGTTGCTAAACAGTGCGACGTTAATATTCACTCACTCAATATCTCCGTTAGTGTCTATTCCTATCAATTCCTCTCGTAATTTGACATTCCCTTTTTTGACGTGACCGTATGAATTCATTGTCTACTGTGATATCACTATAATCAAATCATTCTCAAATCTAGTTTCAAAATCTGAATAAAGGGCTTTTAAATGTTAAACGTAGGTTAAAATGTCATTTTCGGGCAGATTGCCTGTAACAAATTGAGAAACTGGGAAAATTTGCAACGTTAATTTTTTACCCCTTTATCTTAATTCTGGCAAAAAAGCCAAAATGATGGTCATTTTAATAAAATGTATGCTGTTGCCTAGGAACTGCAAATTAACCTCATTAAATTTAGAAAATATATTTGTTAAATAAGTAAATGATTGTTGATTAAATTTTCTTTTAAAATTAAAGTCATAATCTGATTAAATAAGAGGCATCATCGTAGACCCCCATTAATACTTCATAGACGCCCAAATTATTTTTTCGCTGCTGTGGACCCCCTGCAGGTTGTCATAGACCCCTGGGGGTCCATATAGACCACTTTGGGAATCACTGTTTTAGACAATAGAATTTTAATTTACTCTATGCTCTAATGGCAGGAGATTAAGTTAAAGGATATTAATAATGCAAAATTTTAAATAATCCTAAAAGAGAGTATTTGTACCTTTAATAACTCACAAACTCTGTCTTTAACCATACATATCACATAAAAACATGCCAACAAGAAATTGAGATGGACGATATCTGCGTCTACGTAAATCCGTCTGTGTTGGCATTGGAATAGCTGTATAAATGTCACAACAGATTTACAGATAAAAATTTATTACTTCTGAAACACAAAATAATAGCTCTTGTGAAATTTTAATTTTCTACACTTTTTATAATTCTCTAGGATATCTTTAAAACTTCTGATTAAGCTAGATAACCAGGTTTTTGTCAGTTCTCGTATTATTTTTCTAAATTAATATATAAAATGGATTAGATCTTTTCTTGCAAAAAGTGGTTCAAAATCCCTAACTCCCATCCTTAGCTATCCTTTCTACTATCGTTTTAATTAGATAAAAAATGAAATTGTACGAAATTTTGTAAATTTATGTAACCAAACAAATAATTTCGTTCCAGAAGTTTGAGAATTTATTGGGATAATAATTCAAAAAAGAGAACAAAAACAAAGCTCTTTATTCTATAATATAAAGGGAACGAACAGCAATATTGCAAAAGCTATAAAATTTGATAATTATAGTTTAATGATTTCGAACAATGAAATACATAAAAAAATGCAGTAAGTAAATAATTTCTTGCATTAAGCAAATATCGTTTGGAAACACTTAATCAAAAAACCGAAGATAGCAAAATGGCTGCAAGAGCGGTTCTATCTTTCAAAAGAAAACTCCGTTCGAGAAACAAAAGAATTTCGCTATTTGCATGGACGATTAGGGGAGCTTAATCATGGTAGATGATTCGTAAACAAATTGTCCAATTTGTTTTCATTTTCGTGAAGAAGTATGTCTCATTACCTCCGGCTGTTACTATAAATAAGCATTTGTTCTCTTCAATTGGTTCCATTTGAGGTTTTCGCATTTAAATGTTAATAATATACTTCAAAACAAGATGGATTGAGGTAGATAATTCCAGAATTGGAAGATATTATATTTAAATCCTGTTATTTTACAAAATGGACTGGATGTTATTCTGCTTATCTTTCTGTGTTCTTTATTTGCTCCGAAAATAAAATTAAAAGTATTAGCTGAAATGAAATATTTCTTAACTTGATGTATTTGTTGAATATATTAGAAACCATTTTATTAAAGTTTGTAGTTTAATATTAAACTTTTTTTGTTATAATCCATTCTGGAAAAATATCTTTCCTTTTATTAAGTTCATGGTTAATAAAATTGTTTTTGCATCGTGGTTATATTATTGGGAACGAAATGAAATTTAATATATTACCAGTTAATAAAATTGAAAATACATTTAAAATATATGAGCTACTGAAACTTAAAACGATGGTGATATATATAAAAAGCTTTTATTTAATGGATAGATGTATATAATCTTGGAAAATATTATTATTTAGATGCATGCATTTTCCTAGACACATAGCTAGAAATGCAGGGGGTTTCCAATTTTATTAAATATTTTACTATTTTATTATTGTTTTGCAATAAAGTTCATTTTCAATATTTCCTATTATCATACATACCAGTAAATTGAAAATATGGAAATGAAATTTAGCTGTAGATGTGTTATTTTTTTTTTACTAATGTTAGCAAAATTAAACAAATCTAAAATACATATTGAAATGGCAAAATGGCAGAAAAATAACTCCCTTTTTTCAAGGGTTTAGTCACTAAACTAATTTTGTAAGCATCTAGTTTTAATTAGTAATAATACTTACTATGAGATTGTGTATTTGGTAATTAATTTTACTTTGTTAATTTATTGTAATTATCATCACAAATTAATTATATAAAAATTACGTATGTAATTTGGCTTGAATAACTTTGCATTAAACTCAAATTGTTTCTTTAAGCATCGTACCTACAGAAGTATAACTTATACATAGTTAAATGTATTAAAGTATATATTTAAAAATAAAATACAAAATATTTGAGGCTAATATTGCACATTTTTAAACAAAACACTTGAAACAGTCCTCTTCGCAATTTTTACTACACATTAGCAAAAACAAATATTTATTACTGCTGCAAGAACTGTTGGAGTTGTTTCCCCCTGTATCCAATGGTGGCTTACGATGAAAAGTCTAAAACATTTCTGAAAGAATTGAAGAAAATGAGATAGTTGCCAACAATCTAAAATAGAATAAATCAACGTTGTTGTTAATTTTCTATGATCTGCCAGTTTTTACATTCAAATACAGTAATACTCTTGGATATGTGGAGAAGAGGTTTTTACTTTCGGATTAATTCCTCGATATGTCATTGTATACATTTGGTTGTATAAAAAGCTTTCTATCAAAACTTTCCTTAAAAATTAATTTTACTTTTTTTCTACAAATGATGTAAGTCAAATAATAGAAAACAATTTTTAGTTTCCAATGAAGTTTTACTCGTTATAACAGTAATTGAAATCGACAGGGATTTAAAGTTATACTTAGAAATTATGAAAATCGATAATACATCATTTTACTTTACAAATTACTCAACATTTTTTTAAAAATCTTTACTCTTATAATTAAGCAAGTGTTTGCTTCGTTATAATAACATTAACAGAGAAAAAAACTGATACAAATCGTAAATTCAATTCATTTAACACGTTGACTACATTTTATTTGCTTAAATTCCCTCCACAACATTAGTCATCTGTGGCCAAGAACCACTAAAATTGCAAACATGATTTCAAATATCAATGTACAAGAATAAAGTGGAAATCTCTCTAAAGATTATGTTGCTACTTCTTTGAAACTTTCTTCATGGAATAAATTTTGATTTACATTAGTCATCGAATACTGTTTAGAGTGGTTACCATTTTTTATTGTCTGCCCTGTTAATAATTTCTGTTCTCTTTGCTCTCTTGCTGTTTTCTTTTAAAAAGTGCAATTAAATGTCTTGTGTATTTAAATAGTTGATTTAAAATTACTTTTTTTCAAAATAAAAAACAACTATGAAATATTATCATTTAATACATTTTCTATGAACATTAATTTACATAATACCATAGAAAATTAAGTAACTTAATTCAACATAATCCAACTTAATGTGGAAAATACTAAGAAAAAAAAAAGAAGCACTACTTTTGAAAAAAACTAGTATTATTTACCTATTATATAGTTGATGTTACAATTTTGTAAAGGCAACAGTTTACCAAGCGTAATCACTCATTTTAGGTAAAAAAGAATTTTCTTCATCATTGATTTGATTCAGCTGTTGATGATCCGTTCCTAGTGACTCGTTCATTTACTAACTAGGAAATGAATGATATTCTTCATTCATTAGACTTAACAGGCAAAGACACATAATTTACTTACTGAAGAATGTATACTTGCTAGTAGTTACTCAATTGAGTTTAAAATTACTTAATTTGTTTTTGTCGCTTGAATTAAAATTACAGATTATTGCGGGAGACCAAAGCATGATCAAGGAATAAAGTGGCATTAGTGTTCCTCTGTCTATTAAGGTTCAAGTAATCACCTAACAATTTTCTGACTGGACGAACTGTTGGGCAAGAATTAGATGGCTTCATTAGCCATAGTACGCATCATCATTTATCGCTTAAGGAACTGTTACGGTTTCAGTTAATTTATAGAATAGATCTGTACTTCTATTCCTTCATGTAACACATTTAATTATAATTCAAAATCTTTTATTGAAACTACTTTTCGTGTAAATAATCGACTATACATGAAAACCTCCAATGAGTATATGATTCTCCTTTTAGAACAATATTTGTTCTTTCCTGATATATTTGATGGAAAAGAAGAGGTCTCGGTAAGTTTTGAGTCTTGAGTTCTCTAGTGTTTTGAGTCTTGGTTCCACTGAAGACCCACCGTGTAGAAGGGGCCGATGCACGTTGAATCTGTCGAAGCTTTATGCTCTCCCATTGGCGTGGTTTAGTAGTTCGGAGAGGGTGGGAGTTGTGTCAGTTCAACTGTCATCCCCGTCTCTTAACCGAGGTTCAAAATGACGAAATCCGTTGGCAATAGCCCTCGGGTTGCCCTATAGGGTGATGTTTATATACTTATCACTCACTCATGGAAAAGAAAGACACTATATCAATGCTTCTCAAACTTTCAATAGTTGCGACCCAGTTTTCAGTCATAATTTTCATCGCGTCCCCCCCCCCATACAATAACAATGTATTGAATGTAATCATAATGTACTTTGTAGCGTTGCAATATGACTTTACTTATAAACCATATAAAATATCAAGATAAATATTAAATTTTGTAATGTTACTTTAGTAATAGATACATAAATTAATTTACTTTTATAGAAATGGGATAAGTATTACGTTGCTTTTCCTTTCTAATTTGTAAATTGGAATAGATTGCTATAAATATGCTGCGTGTATTTTTTTTATTATGTCAGAATGTATTTTGTTTTGCTTCCTTTCAATAAATTAATATTTTTTTAAAAATAATCTTCGATGCTTGCCCCCCTTTTCCCCGTAGGGTTATTACGCTCAATAGGGAGGTGCACCCAACAGTTTGAGAAACGCTGGGTTAATACAAACACGAGGGCATTGGGAACATTCTCCATCTTCAGCATTACTTAATCTCCAATACAGTCAAATAGCAATAGTGCATCTTAGCTGAATTGTAATATTGGTGAAAGAGTGAGAGAAAGGTAACAATTAAAGTAACCAACCTTAAAAAAGGCTATGAAAGGCTATACCTTAATTTGAAAGAATGACACGCTATGAAAAAACCACCTTCCCTCAAACCTTTTACTTTATTCCATATCTTTTAATTTTTCGATAGTTATTTTTTATGTAATACTTAGATTGAAATAAAAATTTTCTATTAAAGCAAACTTAGTATAGTGGGCTTATAGGATTGTTGAATTACTTAGCGATATTGTTAAAGTAACTACTTTTTTGCATTAAATCATAAGCCCCAGTGTCTTTCCTTGACATGATGTCGAAGTTTGGAACTCAAGATTCTAAATTCATTGTAGCATGCATTTTTCAAAATAAAAAGTCTGTCATCCGTAATTTAATATGAACTTATAGTAGGTAATAAATGAACAAAATAGTGCAATTTTTCTAAAATATTTATTATTGCAGATGATATTAAAAGCGAAATACTACATTTTACCACACACACACACACACACACAATTAGCACTAAGTCTATACATATATTATTAAAAATATCTTAACATATACAGACTTTCCGTATAAGAAATTTATAAAAAAATGCCAGGGGTGGGATTCGAACCCACGATTGAACGACAGGTTTAACTCATTCGTTGGTGGCTATTACACATAAACTCTCTTTAATTTTCAACGATGCATATAGACTTTTAACCAAATAACCAACACGCTTCAATGTTTTGTAAACCCAGACCGTACTAATCTACTGTTGGGTGTAAGAGCCAGCATCGAAAGAAACGTTCCTGATGCTATAACCACTCAGCCACCCTGGACGATTCTTCGTCCTTGAGAATATCTTCACAATCTGCTTGTGAATAATTGGTACTGTTGTTATAAATTCACACACACACATGAATAATCAAATCACAAATATAATTCGAGAGAAATCTTCATTATTTTTCTCTTTGCGATATATAGAATCACAGAGAAAAGGTAACACTAAATTCAAAATACTGAAGAATAAATGCAGAAAAACTGCTCGTTGCAGTAGAGTAGTTTTAGCATCGAGATAGAACTTGGCGATGTTTCAATCATGTCTACAGCTATAACCATGGTGTAAATGTGAAAACTGGAGTGTAAACTCAATTGTCGATCTTGTCATCGAACCGTGTTTTAAAGTTACGAAGTATTTTAACTGAGAATAGCAGATCTTGTATTTTCTTTTTTTTTTTTAGAAAAACACAACAGGAAAGCGCTTAATGTACAAACAGAAATCCAGAAAAATTCTGCATTTAAAAGGGTACAGAAAAATGAGTAGCTTAACGATTAAAATAAGTAAAATTTTTTATCACAAAAAACATACACATTAGGGTGGATTGGGCTATATATAGAAAAAAAGAATTCATCGAAATCTACCTATGAGGAAAAGATGTTCTAAGTTATGGTGATAAGGAGAAAAAAATTAAGAAAATAATAATTTAAAAAATTAATTTTACCACAAAATGGTTAAATTTTCAAAATATTCAAAAAAAAAAAATCTTAAATTTGCTTAGATGATTTCACTCAAAATAAAAAATTATTTTCCTACATTATAAATAACCAAGAACGATGATTATATATAAATACACGAGTACTGAATAGTGTATAATTTAATTTACGTTGCAACATTTCATAACTCCAGCTCTCTCATCGTCGAATCAGTCCATTCGAAGCTTTTTCTAATTTCAGTTTTATCGAGGACTGTCAATTCGTTAGTAGGTTTCTTAAAAAATTCATACTAAAGACTACTGTTAAGTATACCCGATACTTTTTTCTTGTAACTATTTAGTAGGTGTCCTCTCATTGCAATAAATATTACAAATACCTATTTTGCTTTATCCAAAATTACTTTGAATTTTTATCAAAAGGGAAAAAAATACATACACACACACAAATATCTGAATTTCATTCTCATTAGGGAAGTAATTAGCATAAAAAAGAAATCTTTTTGCCTTATTTTTCCCTTTATTCATATACCAGAGAACATCTTTTCCGTTTAGGTAGATGTTTGAATTTTTTTTTCATTCCACCCTAATGCATTTGATGTCTTCAATAATCAATCAGGTACTGCCAATGTAATCGAAAAAATACCTATTATAATTCTTTACAAATCACGATATTCATTTATGACTTCAATAGGCAATAATACATGTAGGAAAGGAGTGCAAGTTTTCTTTTACTTCTTTTGATTTTTATTGTAAGAGATGGCACCACTAATCGAAACCACGTGAGTTTTAGCTGCGCGATACGATGAGGTCATGTATTTATAAAGGGGGCAGAAAGGAAAAACTGAGAGTTGCACCAAAGCTTGAACGAAGGCAGGTCAGAGGAAATCGGTCTCTCCGTTGTTTTGAGAAAGAGTACGTGTTTTTGGAATTAATATGGTGCTATCTCGAATTATTTAAAACCCCTTGTAAATAGTAAATGTTTTAGTTGTGTTATTAATAAATTAAGTTATTTTAACTCTGCGTGCTTATTTTAACATTAAAATCGAACCTTCCCCTAGACGCCGTCCCACATACATTTCTATGTTATTTGAATATATTTAAGAAAAATTTTGTGTATCAGACTGTACATAGCTTAGATTCTAGAGATATTTTGAGCTGAGGGCAATTGAAATTTAAAGTCGAACATTGGAAAATCTATTTAAGGCTTTCTTTTTTCCAAAGTCTTCTGACGGAGAAAATTCGAAGCTTTTTCTATAAGGATGAAACGACTTTCTACGAAACACAATTTGCTGTAAGAAAGTTTCCCAGACTGGACTTCAAAATTTGTTTGTTTTTATTAAATTTTGGATATTATCCGTAAGGTACGGAGTTCTCACGAACGCCTGCATGTGCTCTTACTGTCGATTTGACTTTTCAAAAGAATCGTTGGATCAAAAATTTCCTTTTATATAGTTCCAAACGGAGGTAATTTTCCTCTTGGCTGGAAGCGATTGTTTCGAAATGTTTCTTTTAAATTCCTTCGGGAGGAATAAAGAAAAAGTGTCATTTAAAGAGCAAAGGTATAGTTTTCAAATGGTAATGTATTCAGCGGATAATTATTTGAGGAAAACAATCATAGAAATTAAAAAGTAAAGTGCCAAAGTTAGGATCATGAATCGAATTTAGTATTGTACATAGTATTGTACACTACCAATACAAAATGAAACAAGATGAGATTTATTAGCAGCTAAAAATCCTCCTCAATAATAATGATTAAGGAAAACCGATTGTACCTCCTTACGGTTCGAGAATATACTTTATTATTAAATATCATTCAAACTGGATTTAAATATTTTTATTTTTAGAAATTAAAACAAACATCTACATAATATTTATAAGTTTATTAAAGCAAACCGAAAACTTCCTAAATTAAAATTCCACCATACAGGAAACGATCCCAAAATGGACGACAAGAATAATTTTGTCTTGCAAAACTTACGCATAAGTTTTCCTATATTATATTTTTTGGGGGCATTTAAAAATACAGATTAGAATAAATAAATAATATACTCTAAATTTATAAACACCTTATATTATATTTAAATATCGTTATATTATTATATCAAGGCGAAAATTTCATTTCTACTTAATGGTGTGTGAAAATTAACTTAAAAAACGATAATGTTAAATTTTATGCTCCATTTATGTTATTTTTGTATATTGAGAGAAAAAATATATTTCTTAAACTCATTTTATACTTAAATTATCCGACTGCGTTCGAAACTATGCTTTTGAAAAAACGTATAACTGAATACTTCTTTCCAAATTTCATGTTATCTGAATTAGAATATACATTTACAAATGTTTTAAGAATATTATTATAGTGAAAAATTACTTACACACGATTTTTTTGGCGTGAAATGAAACAAAATGACAATTTAAAAATAATCTCCTTTTATGAAAAATGCTTCTTTAATAATAATATTATGCCTATATATATAGCTAAGACTTCTATACAGAGTAAGAACTAGGAGAGTTTTGAAAAATTCACTCATTTCTTTCAGAGAGTTGCTATAAATTAAAATAATAACTTTTTTTTTGTTAAAATTTCTTTACAGTTATGTATTAAGAGACGAATAAATCCATGACTAAATTATATATTTCAAAAATCCTTGGTCATGCTCTATACAGAAGCCTTATCTATTTATAAGCAAAATATTATTATTGTAAAAATATTTTCCAAAAAAGGAGAATGTTTTGAAAATATATCATTTTTTTCTTCATTTTTGGCCAAACAATTGCAGTTAAATAATTTTTTGTTTTAACAATATTTTTAAAACAATTTTATGCGTATATTTTAATTTTGGTGACGCTAAATATCCAAAAAATTATTCTATTCATTTATAATCCTTTGCAAAATCACGGTCCCGAAACATAACCAGATAACTTAATCAATACCAATTTTTTAATTTTAAGTCAATTTGTATATTAGCATGAATTCTATCCCGCCTAAGTAAAGCCACATCTTGAACGGTAAATGATACGGTGCTCCTTAACTAATGAATTCAGAATATCTTCTATTTCCTTTCCCCTAAAAGCTCGGATCATCAACAGTTCAATCGAATCGATCACGAAGACACCTCGGTCTAATCGCGATTAAATGACCGAGTCCGATGAATGTTATCTCGGCAGAATCAAACTATCGATACCGATTACGAAGTAGTATCGGTTCTAATAATCGACAGAGGAGGTCTAATAACAGTGAGTGAAACTCATTAATCAGAATGCTGGAAACGGAAGTGAAATGAGATGAGTAGAATAGCCAAAACGCGTAATTAATACCAGCTTGATGATAATTGAATTACACGTAGTGATTTAGTAGATCAATGTAGATTTTGTTAACTAGCATAGTTGTTGATGTTGATAATATGTATAGCTAGGATGAATTTGGCATATTTAAACGTCGAAATTATTCCATGAATATTTAGAATGTATAATTGTGACTTAATTTTTGAATATTTAACAGTTGATTGAATATTTAACATTTTTGATTTTTTATAGTTTTTCGAGATGGTTAATTTTTTTCTGGTTATTTGAAACACACTAATTTAGAATGACGTGAATGAAATGTGATAGGGAAAATTAATGTAGGAAGACAATTCTTCACTCTTACAAGCAATAGTTTTAGGTTTGCTAAAATAATTGGATTAATAACTTTTCCAGGTACTTTTTGATAAGTTTTCAAAGGCATCGGTTTTAATCTTAGTGTATAATACATATAAATGTGTTTTCTTGATTCAAAGTTCTTGAAGAAGAATGTTACAAAAATATTGTTACGTGGATTGAGGTTCGAAAATTTTATGCTTTCAACCTCAAAGAGCAAAACAGTTCTTTAAAAGTGATGACAACTTATTGTAGAAAAACAATCCTTGAAATACAGGAAACAGAACTAAAATTCGCTATGAATGAAGAATGAATTCCAGGTATGAAATAATGTAAAAGGTTTTCAATAGTAGTTTTGGAAAAATTATCTGAGAAAATCAAAATCGCGTTTGTGAAGTATTTAAAAGGTTGTTTTAAATCCTTCTTCAAATATTTTTTCAGGTAAAGAAAGTATAATAATCGTATAATAGGGACCGAAAATCGTAGAAAACTAAGATTTTAGTATAACAGATAATACAAAAATATTGTATTCAGAATATATCGAATACGCTATATATTGCTCTGTAAAATTTAATCTACCTGTTTGTGATTTTTACATAAAAAAAAGCAATTTATATAGATAGAAATCATTGCACTAATTCCAAAAATGTTGTCCATTATTCCCTATGAAATGGCGATTCTTTTCCACGGTGAAAGATGTTTTCTTTGAAATCGTCAATCAGAAACTATTTTTAATACAAAGTATACTTACTTTCAATAATTAAAGTATTGATAGAATTTCTTCAATTGTCGAGTATTCAAAAACTTAAATAATCAAAGTAAGCATTCCTTTTGTCATTAGAAATGTAATGTTTCGTATTTCGATATCATACGATTTAAAGAATTCTTAAAGTGATTGAAACCGTCCCCCTACATCCTATTGATTTAAATTTCAATTCAAAATAGTATTTTTTGCAGTTTATTGAATGTCTTCATTCTATTGAGATATTTAAATATAACATTAAAAATCAGAGATGCTATTATATTACTCTTACGAATTATTTAGTGAAATGTGTGCATAAATGTAATAATGAAATTCTACATATGGAAAAATGTATAATACTTTTGAATTCAATAAGCATATAGAGCAGTGATTCCCAAAGTGGTCTAAAGAGACCCCCAGGGGTCTAAGACGACCTCCAAGGGTTCTACGCCAGCCAAAAAGTAATTTGGGGGTCCATGAGGTGTAAGTGGGGGTCTATGATAGTGGCTCTCATTAAACTAAACCGTGACTAATTTTTTAAAAATAAATTGTAATCCGGTGGAAACCAAATTTTACCTACTTAACAGATTTATTTACTAAATATAATTAAATTAATTTGCATTTACTTACAAGGTGACAGCATAAATTTTATTAAAGCAAGAAACATTTCAGCTTCTCTTTCCTGAGTTAAGTTAAAGAAGTATAATACTGAAGGGTCCCGAATTTTCTAAATTTGTCACAGATATTCTGTCAGAACATTTTAACCTACGTTCAACATTTAAATGCCTTTTATTCAGATTTTGAAGTTAGGTTTGAGAAGGATTTGACTATATATGGCAATAGCACAGTAGGCAATGAATTCGTATAGTCATATTGAAAAAAAAAAATGTCACATTACAATAGGAAATGATCGTAATAAACACTAACGAAGATCTTAAAGTTTGGAAACGGATCCCAGCAATTTTGGTTTTAAAAAGCCAAACCTGTTATTTGTCTCGACATTTGGAGTATCGCGGGGAAGTTTTTCATTGCTTTTCCAAGTGTGAAGGAGCTTCAATGTGGTTGCCAATCTAAAAAAAAAGACACCAACAGAGGAAATTTAAGGTTAAACAAAACAAGATTAATACTAAATGTTTAAAATTTGATATTGTAGCGCTAGAGATTCCTTCCTCCCTTTAAAATCATTTGTTTATTGTTTAGTTAGTTTATTTAACAGTTGTATTTATTAACTAACTTTTAATTTAATTAATTAGCATGAGCTTTTTAAATTTTAAACACTACACTTCAATACAGTTAGAAATTTAATTCTTTTTTTAAAGTAGGAGTAGTAGTACTAGCTGTCAAAAAGTTATTTAAGTTCATAAGTTTGCAAAAATTCAATATTAATTAAGTAAGGATCTACCCGAAACCAAAAAAAATGACAAGGGTTCTATGAGACAAAAAAGTTTGGGAACCTCTGATACAGAGAGTCTCCTTAACTCATTACCTAATTTAGCTCTACGAGTACTAAGTCACAAAAATGTATGAGGTAGAATTCAAAGTAGTAACAGATATTTCCAAACAATAGTGATAGATGGCAGCCGCATGCAGATTTATGATATTCAATTCATATTAAGAAGGTAGCATTCACATCTATACATAACGCAGTCTTAAAAATGTCGATGTTGAATGAATGTACGATAGAAGAACAGCGTGCTGTGATCCGATTTTTGTAGCCGAAAGGACATGAATAAAAAATATTTATAGAAAAATGTTACCTGTTTATAGAGAGAAGTGTTTATCACGTAAAGCAGTGTACAATTGGGGGAAGAAATTTTAGGAAGGCCGTTCCAGAACTGTTGATGAAGATCGAAGTGCCTATTCAGTTTTGATTGTGACAAAATCAACTGGGCAACAGGTGAAAGAATTGATTCGAAATGATCAAAGAGTTACAATTGACAGCATCGCAACGGCAATTGGATGTTTTCATGGCTTAGCATACAGCATAATGCATGATCGTTTGAATTTCCGAAAAGTATGCACATGTTGCGTCCCCCGGCAACTGTCCGAGGAACACAAAAATGAATCGAATATGCATTTGCTTTCATCTGTTTGGCCAGCAGAAACAACATCTTGGAGGCAAACAATTTGCAGAGAACGACGGGGTTCAGCATGAAGTGCTACTGTGGATGAAACAGCAGCCCAAAGAATTTTGTGTATCTGGAAATGGGGCTCTGATAAAACGATGGGATAGGTGCATCAACGTTACTGGAGATCATATGGAAAGATAAAAATTGTTTCCAAGTGATTACAATGTTAAATTATTATTTTATTATCTTTTGTGTCTCACTTAATGACTTCCTCTCGTAGCTGAAATATTCATAAGAAGAATATAATATTTTCAACGTTATTATTTTTTAACTGAATTATAAAAGTTATATAGGAAACAAATATTCACTATTTGTGTGTACAATTATCATACATAATGTAAAAAACAATATAATATGTGTGCTATTTAGGAGCATTTTGTCCAAAAAATATATTTATTTTTCTTTTAATTATTTTTCTTTCTTTTTGTGGCCGTTTAGTCACGAGTCGCATACGTCGTAAATCGAAAAATGTGGAAATCTGATTTGTAATAAATCTTAATAAAGTTTGTAATCCAGATTTAAACTAAGTTCATTATTAGTGTGACGGAAATAGTTAATTTTACCTTCAAACTAATAATTTTACCATAAACAGAAGATTATAAGCAAAAAAAACTTATGTTGTTAAAAAAAACTTTCAACAAATTAACATAATGGCTTGACAAAAAGAAATGTTAAATATGCTGCAAGTATATCTTTCCAGACAAAAAACAACGTGACGTAACAATGTTGACGATATTACATCGACATCAAATAAACAAACTATCAAAAAACTCTGCCATTTTAGTAGTTTAAATACGAGATAAAAAATCAAATATGTACACATAAAAATGAACGCATCCCAAAAGGAAAAATTCAAAATAAAAACTCCCTCAGAATTGGTTTATTCCGCTAGAGAAAATGCTTTTCGCCCCGAAGCTTTTGGAACGAATCCCCGTTCCGTTTCTTTATAACGAAGCACAATTTTCGACAAAATCACATCAGAGGCATGGCAGAACGTGCTTTTGGAGGTACGTGACTCTGGCTAGTAGCAACTATTTTACATCTGAATTCGAACGTTTTTTTTTTCCTTTTTCATTTCGTTTTACAACCTTTGAGTACGAATTGAAATGAATGAAGAAAATGTGATCGAGATCGGAATAGTTTTGCGTGTTTATTTGCGAAGCGAACATTTTATGTTACGGGAAATATTTTGCATGGTTGCTTAGAGGTCTGGTCTTTTTTAATGGATAATTCCAAGCTCGTTTTTGTGAGGCAAAATAGTGCATTGTTCAGAATGCGATTAAACATAAAACGTGCTGATATGTACGGTAAAAAGAATTAATACTAATTATTATATAAAGATTAAAATTCTTATAAAAATTTGATCATTCTTTTCAACAACAATTTTTTATAATACACTACTGCTCAAAACATAAGTAATTTTTCTTACTGTACCGAAATTCAGAAAAAAATCAACTGGATCACACAACAGAGGTACAATGTAGCCCATTAAAAGTTGATAAGAGCATAGTAGCCCAAACATAAAGTGAATGCATATATTATGCAACAAAGTAGAAAAAGACAATTAACATATTGGTGTCAGTAAATAACATTGTCTGCGCATAATTAAGAGCAACAGATATAAGTCCCTTAGTAAAGCATATGACCTGGAAAAAAAACTACAATGGTTGCGTAATATCGTGTGTACATACTGTGACGTATGTGCATCCTCCTTTTGAGACATCTGGGACTTGCTTCCCACGGCCGGATCAGTTGATCACCACATGTGCAAAAACACCTGCAGTCGCTAATATACTGCGATGGACGTGTTAGTTAGGCCAGGAAACCTTTGACACGAGGAGAAGCCATTTCACCCACCACCGGAGGGGGGGGGGTGAAAGGGTACGCCGGCAACGGTCAACCGCAGAGACCGCTAGGGGCCGTGAGAAAAGAGTTGACAGCGAAACCTTTGCAGTGAACGGACACCGAGATCCCTCCCTCACAAAGTTTTATTTTGGAACTCTAAAATCATCTAACAGTACTAAATTGTATATTCATGTAAATAATAGCTGTGACTAAATTAAACTAAATTATTATATTTCAAATCCCGCTACCTTTACTGTTTTCAAACGCCACAATACTCAATACCAAATGATCCAACAATTCTTAAAATAAGAGTTGACACTCTTCACACAAGGAGTTTCCGTTTCAGCTAACTGATATTTTTCGGCTTGGTGCATCTCCAGAACATCCCACACATGTTTGATGTGATTTAAATCAATGGAACACACTGGAAAATGTAAGCATTCTGCAAATATCCTTATTTTCTTGAAGCTTCTCAACATCAGAGGATCAGTGTGGACGTGCATAGTCGTCCACAAAAATAATTTCTATACCAATAGCACCTCGGAACTGATGCACCAGTAGAAGGATAATTTAATCGCAGTAACGATCTTCGGTAAGTCAGCCGCTGTAGAAAATGTGAAGATTCGTTCAGCCATTCAACAGTAATATCTCGACTAACGCTAACCCGACTTACACAATTTTCAAATTTCGTCGATTCGTCTTTTTAACACGTTTTTATTAGCTTCACTTGTATTTAATGGAATCTTTGAACTGAATTTTTACCCACTTTAAAAGGTCAGATTAATTCGAAATTTTGCTCACTTGCCCAGGGCCGATGATAATACAATAATTTAATAATCTTGTTCCAATGTCCTGATCAGGATCATCAGGATTAATGATTTCCCATTTTAAGATTCCATTCCGCATCTGGAGACTCATTTCAAATCCCATTTACAGATCTGGCATCTAATCCCAGAATTGGTGACTAAAAGATTAAGTTACAACTTAGTTTTATTAACTATAAATAGGCTTTTTAGTTTTTTAAACTATAATTTATTATTTTTTTCATAGTTGGAATGAGTACTAGAGCCTGATGAAATTGGTAATGTGATTTAAAAAGTTGTCAATTTTGCTAGGCAAATAAATTTAGAAGTGGGTAGTGAGGCAATCAAGACTTGCTGGATTCCCACAATCAAAAGCTGACAATTGATGAGCTCATAGAAGTGTATAATTTAATAATACCATTATGTAATTTTTAATAATGTTTATCAGATAAATATTCTAAATCAGTCTCGGTATCTGATAGCTCCATTCTTTTGATTAATGTAACATTGACATCGTTCGTTCATGAATAAATCCTGAATATTGTCTCAACTAAAACTTATAAAAGTTGGGGGACATTTTCATGTTATTGACTGTCATTTTTATTTTGAGGTCATTATTTAAATTTTAAATACATATCCCCTTAATCATCTTCAAAAGTTTTAGTTTAATAAAAATCCAAAAGAAATCTTTTTCTTGTCATTATTTTCCTTTAATTATAAAATATTGTTCTAACACTAGTAAAATTATACAAGCCTAATAAAATAATTAAAATAACAAAGTGCAAATAACTCAGAAATGGTAGAAAATAGTAGCGTGTTACTACTTCAAGACGACGGTACAAGTCACGTCGGTCAATTGCCGTCGACGGTAAATTGAACGAAATTATTTTCTCTCGTCTAGTGAGTAAGCTTTAATTTACTTGAGTGGGCTACTTTTGAGACGGCGAAGACGGAAAAATCAACCACTTGATAGACCTTGCAGTTAAATGTACACACAGGACAAGAACAAGGGCAGTGGCTCTTCAGCTGACTTCCCAACGAACAGAAACTTTACACTAAGATATAATATAACCTCTACGAATATAATCTTTTTTTAAAAATCTTATTGTATTAAAACTTATTTAAAAATTTAATTTTCAATTCGTAATATTTAAATTTATGTAATTTCCGAACTATGTGTTTAACTTATAATCTCAGTCTCTTTTATGCGGATATATAATCTATTCCGGGAATTGGAATTCTCTGACCCCTATCCACCTTCGCCTGAAACAAGTCGGTTAGTTTCGACGCATGAATTTAATAATGATGCACGATATTTTAAACGTGAAAGAAAAGATTATATATTATACTAGCTGAGAGAGAAAGAGACCCAGCCACGCGTTCCTGTGGCTTTGTTGTAATTCGTTTATTTAATATTATTCTAATCCATTCAGAGCAGTCAAATTAATCCTCACTTATAATTTGGAGTTGAAATCAAGCAAAACAATATATTTTTAATTTTGCACTTTATTCATCTCGTATTTGAGTGTAGTATAATGCATGAATCACTTCTGAAGTTTTTAAGTAACAACATATGAAGATTTAATTTTATAAATGAGGTGAATAACGTTGTTTTTTTTAGCAATTTTTAATGTTACTTTTATAATTGTAGGTTATAAGAATCAATAATTTTAATTTAACTAATTACTTTTCGATGCACAATATTTTTCGCCAACCTGTCTTTTGCTAACACAAATAGATTTGATGGTTTCCCCACACGAGGCTTTAAAGGTAAGCCCCTGGCCACGGCGTGTCTAAAATACGGTTGTACGGCATTATGCTGCAAAGTTACGGATATTTTTGGGAACCGATTCGAAATTCGGATTCCAAGCCCCAAAATACGCAACTTAGGTACTAACTTTTCGTACACTTCAGTCTACAAAATCCGCTTCCGTCGACACGCGCGCATTGCGACATTTTCGCATTTTCGGGAATTTTCGTATTTCCAGAAACAAAAAAATATATTTACGTCATTAATTGAGATAAAAACTATCCTATCTTATAAGTGGGACGAATTGATGCACAATATGCAAAATTATATTAAGATGGGTAGTTTCGAAGTTCATTGCGGATAAATACCGTGACACGGGATTCTTATATATAAAGATATAAATAGGTGGGAAGGCAGTAAGGCTCTTTAAAAAATATTTTTAACGTAATTCATAACATTACAATGAAGTAAAAATTTAATTATGGTGTGGGGATGGCTTTTCTTCCCCCTATTCGCTGCTACTGTTTGCCTTAATGCAGCTTTGCATGGCAGTACTGAGAAGTACTTTTCTTAATTCAACAACAAATTTACTCTGCTTGCGAAAATACTGTGTTTTTCAGAATTATATTAACATTAAATGCGTTTTAAAATTAAAATCTTCATAAATTTAAGCATTTTGTAAATTTTGTAAGATGTTCTCCTTTTGTAGAAAAACTTAATAATAAGAAATACTCTTTAGACAATATCATAATGTCCCGAGAAAAGTTATGAAGAAACAAAAAAATAAAACAACACCAAATACCCCTTACACATTTTCAAAATCTATAAGCGTTCCAATAACAATAATAAAAGATAAGTATATTTTATTTTAAATAAATAGAAAACTTATGTAAGCAAAATAATAATCAGAAACATAATTCAATAATTACATAACTGTATGTTTTGGGTGACAAAATATATTAAATAAAGGTTCCATTTTTTACCATGTTTATTAAGATTAACAAACATAAAATTACAGAAAAGTGGATTTATTCCTAGGTTTGTTTTAATTGTGATTCAATTATTATTTAAAGCGCTAAAAGCTTTTTCCGAGTCTCTGACGTCATCGATTGACGTCAGTAGTCGTAGAATCGTTTTCTTTGGTTATCGTTGCCAGGTTAAGCGACGTTAAGATTCTGAATTACTTAGCAGTATATTACCAACTGGATGATTTTTCCCTAAGAATAAATGTTTTCATTATAAAAGTTCACTCTCAAGTTACTTAATCAGTGACTAGAACAATTTTTGAATATGTTTAATCTGAAGGATTGGGGCCTATTATCTTAAATTATATCATTAACATTAAAAAATATTTTAAATCATTTACAAGGAATAAATAATAATTGGAAAAGAAGTTTGCTGTTCTTTATTCTTTCTTGGCATGAAATAAACAACTTGGAAAGAATCTGTGAATGAGCCTTTAAAACGATACAGTGTGCTTTGATTCAAGAACCGAGTATGAATTTTTCGCTCAGCATTCAGACTTTTCCACGTTCAAGTTCAATCCTCAAATATTAATTTACCCACAAAATTCGAATTGTAAAGCATTTCTGCTGCATTTCATTATTGACTACTCATACAGAGCAACAGCGTAATAAAATTTGTTTTATGTTTTTAGTCTTACTATTGACCATTTAAAATATCCTTGTAAACGTTGCTTTTGTATTATAGTATGCACGTATGCTCGCTCATTGACTCCAGTATAAAATAGTTGTCACTTTATACATGCATAAAATACGCCGAATGGTTTATACTTGAAAATTTATTTAGATTTTACCATCACACAAATAAACAGAAAAATTAACTTTCTTCCAATAAGTATACCTTCTTTTCAAAAACATAAGAACTCTGTTCTGTTCTAACAAGAATTTTTCTTGTAAAAATTTTATTCCATTGAGAATTTTACTTTATTCTGCTCTGAAGTTCCCTTATTCTAATGAGAACTTCTTCTCAAGTAAAGAAATGCTTTTTCTTATAAGAGCTCTATTTTATTTTAAAGAATTTTTGTAATATATTATAATATCTTTTATATGGTATAGAATTCTGTTCTAGTAACTTCTTTTATGATACAGAAATCCATTACAATACTTTCTTTCCCAAATACAGGATTATATTGTAATAATTTCTTTTCGAATACAGATTCTTATTATGTTCCTACGAGAATTCGATTTCCCCCCTAATAAACAATTTCAGAATTCTTTAAAGGTCAGCTTTATTTTGCATTGATCTAAATTTTATGTCTAACGTTAAGTAAAAAAAAGAAGTAATAATAAAGATGGAATAGAAAACGAAAACCACGAAGGGTGAAATTTAAAAATAAAATCAGATTGTAGGAAAAATGGACAAGGAGTTAGGCAAATTAATTTAGCTAAGGAATTTTCATAAATGTGGCAACATTTCAGACGTCATTTCGTAGAAGATTTTCAAATCCTGAAAAAAAAACCACTACGTTAAGTATAATGTGAGTTATATATATATATTATATATATATATCTGGAGATAACTCAGTAAATAAAACTCAGAAGTGGAATGTAAACACATTTAAAGGATTCTTTATTCACTCGCACACATATTATTACTCAATTAATACTTTTATCTCTAAAAATAACTCTCTCTGGGTTTTCACAATGAAATAAATTAAAACTCTCACAAAAGACATCCATTTGTATTCGGTAAACAAAACATTACACACTGTTGCTACTTTACGGCAGCAAAGATAAAGGAGGAAACATAGCTACTGCAGTTCTCATTTTAACTGTACAAAAATAGTTTTAGAAGGAAAGATATCAAAATATATAATGAAATAAAAATTTTTTAAAAAATCTGTATACCTTTACATTTTTGTGTAAAATGAATTTACTGGTCATTTTATGGACATAATGCTATTGAATAAGTAATATTATGTATTGGTGTCCAAATAATCAGCATGGAGAGGTGATTTATTTTGTAAATTCTGCTGTATATTTGAGTTTCTATAGCTTCAGTTTTTAAAAATATAAGCAATAAAATTCTACTTTAAAAATATTATTATTAAATGCATGGAGAAGTAAAGAGAGAAATACTGGAGAAAACAATTCTGTCAAAAACAAAATATACTATTTTTTTAGTAAAGTATATTTTTATGCAAAGGATGAAAAAAGACCCTTTTTTGAAAAAGTCCTAACAATTTCTTATTCATATTTCTGCTGAAAGGGACTGCTCTTTTTGAAAAAAGCTGGGGGAGAGAAAACTTCGTTAACGGTTGTGAACGAAGCTAAATCGAATTATTAAAATAGAAAAAAAAAGTTTAATCTTTTTGTTAAAATAGGAAATTGTCCAAAATCTGTTAAATTAATAACTGGATTATTTAAATAAAAACAAGTTTTTCTTTGAATTTTTTCTTATATAAATCTACTTCCTACTATTCCCATTATTTGAAGTAATTCCTATTTCGTTCAGTAGAAAAACCTAATGAATTCCGTTATAAGCTCGGTACTAAGAAATTATATTTACGAAGAATATTTTTCTTTCAAATTTCGCCTAATTAGACCTATGCTAAATCGTAATGCATGATAAACAAAGAGTATAATTATGTTTTTTTCTCTTTGGCAGTGTGGTGCTCCGAAGACGAAGAACGCTTGGTTCGAGACCTATTCCGGGACTACAACAAGCTCATCCGTCCCGTGGAGGCGATGAATCAGACGGTGGTAGTGGAGTTTGGACTCTCATTCATCCAGCTCATCAACGTTGTGAGTATCACCCTCATCGAACTTTATATTATATACATAGTTTTCAATCAACCCTTCTACGCTGCATGCTATTAATGATGAGCCTTGCATTTCAATCGGTTGCTTCGGAATTAAAGCTATTCTAGAATCCTACGAAGGACGAACCTCATTAGTTTAAACCCCGCTAAGGTGACATCTGACATGAAATCTCACTTACTGGAGATGAAGAGCGCTATTTGAGACAAGATTTCTCTCCATTTCAAACTTACGGGAGTTTTTGGAGGTCCACTTCTGACTAAAGTACAAATACCTTCTGCTAGAGTAGCATAAAGCTTTAACGCTTGAGTGTCAAACTAATAAATTCACAATGATCCGTGGTCCACATCAGTAATTTCACAGTGATCTGAGGGCCACAGGACTGTATATAATTATTGTTTATATATGTTACCGTTAAAGCGTGAAATCCGTTATTTCATAGAATAACTAGGTATTTCATGAAATAACTAGACATGTCAGTTAAAGTACATAAAATTGCTTAATTCTATGATTTAACTAAGTATTCCATAGAATAACGATTGCTTAATCGTTAAAGTATGAAATAAGGATCTCAAAAGTTCTTTGAATTACATAGCTGATTTTTAATCAGTTTTCAACCTTTTTATAGCTTTTTTGCAGTGACGTGTGTATGTGTATGCTTCATTCCAATGCATTTAGATGGAGAATTTAGGCGGTGTACTAATGCTAGCGTTTTACATTTTGCATTATTAACAAATATTTTTGCAACCTATTTTTAAGCAATGACTTCTGCAGGAATGGGAGACTAACTTGTAAATAAGAAAGATTTAATTCAAGAGAGATTTGAATCTTTATTCAATAAGTGTGGGACAAAGGAAAACAGTGCTGCACTCACTCGGAAAAAATTATTAAGTTTGATTGCAGAAGTAAAAAGTATATGTGCATTTTTTTAAAAATTATATTTAAATACGACTGTTTCTGCAACATATTCTTTTTTCTTTTTGTTTATCTAATGTTAGAAATATGAACAATAATAAATTATAGCATCTGCTTTTCTTTATTACTTATCAATTAATCAGCCGAAATAGAGATAAAATGTATTTTTGACAGATTTTATCTATTTATGATCAATTAACTTATAAAATAACTTTGAAATTGTTTATTTTTTACTTTAAGAGTCATCAGTTATTTCATATTTCATCAGTTATTTCATAGAATATCTACTTATTTCATAGATTAACATCGTAAAGTAGGAAGTGTTTCATCGAGTATATACTTTAACTGATTTGTTCAGTTATTTCATGAAATACCTTGTTATTCTATGAAATAATTGAATTATACTCTTAAACGGTAACACATACATATAAACAATAATTTTACTCACAAATTTTTGTACTACAGATCATAATATTATATTCCGTACTTATAATTTGTAATGTAAACTGTAACTGTGATTTAAAAATTGTTGAGAAATAGAATTTAGATACAAATGGAATTTAGACCCCCATGTATTTTAGATACGAATCATGGCAACATTATGTTTGATTCAAAAAATAATTTCTCGTAAAAAAGGAAATAGGATAAATTTACAAATAATTTATTCTTGATCACTTAATACAGTTTAAGAAAGGTTATATGTTTGTCACTTTTAACAACCAGAAAAATTTTTGACTTTAAAAAATTAAAAGAAAACCAAAAAAAAAAAAACATCTTACATCAACAACTCTGATTAAAATAGTTAACTGCATTTCTCCTGATTAAAACTTATAACATCAACTCCCTCTGAATTGTATTGTTCGCTTCGTTAGAATTAAAAAAATAAGATATACGAAAATAATAAACTCTTTTTTTTTAACTCTGTTTCCCCTGTATCCTTTTTGGTATTTTCTTATATAAAAATACGCGCCGGAATAACCATTAACCAAGAAGCTCCAACAATAAGCCCAATACTTTGAAACCCTTATCTGCTTTTTGATAGTCGCATTATTTTTAATAATCAAATAACTTCCTCAAGAAAAACCGGGACAATAATAATGCGAAGGGTATTATCACCAATGCTCGTGCTAATGATGATTTGTGTAATCTACTTCGAGTGAATAGGTACTGTTCTCTCCGTCATATTCATTTAGATAAATGTTTTGCTTTGAGATCATTTGATCGCTCAAATATTTTCTATTACCGTGCTTAGATTTGTTCTTAATAAGATTATTTTAAGTTGAGGGGGAGGGGCAACTTTTTGGCTCAATGGCCACTTTGTGGAAATGGTGTATACCGGAGTGCTGCACATTTTTAATATGATTGCAATCATTAGCTCACTTTGCATCTTAGAAAAGGTATAAATCATAGGTTCCCAACCTTTTTTGAGCCGCCCCCCCCTTTTCTAGTGAATATTTCGATAACACCCCCTCCCACTCTAGAGAAATAAGAGTGTACATAATACATGGGGAAAACAAGAGTTAAATTTTAAAAAATATCCTATTACTAAAAGAATATATTTTTTAAGTTAATTTTTTTTATTAAGTTTCAATTTGTGTTTGTTTGCGAATCTGAAATATCTATTGCCAAAAATATATTTAAATGTGTAATAACTTATTCTCAACATTATACCTCCCTTCCTTTTAAAATATGAGACAATATGTTTACTACAAAAACACAAGTAACACATAATTGTCAAGTTGTACACTTGAACAACTATGAGTGACTGCTAGACTGTTGGTGTATCCAGTGTTAGGTCAGCAAAGAACATACGTGTACTGATGAACCTGAAGCCGATGTATGTACTTTATTTGTTCGCTACCGAGTCCGCTCCATCGCAAGATACAACATCAGCACGAGAATCCAATTCCATAGAAGCGCGAGGGTGTGGTATGATGTCTCAATTTCCAATCCCATGCTATCGCGGGAAGAAGTGGTCACCAACATTCATTCTCTCCTTCAGTCTGCGTGTGGAGAAAAATTCATTTATACGGCTGGGCATTGCAGTGATCTCTTTTCCCCCCTAAAGCGGCAGTGAACGTATTATGAGTCATAGCTTGCTTCTAATGAAGGTACATGTGTCGGATCAGTGTTGTAGACGACAAAAGTAAACAAAGTCGCATCTTTTGTGAAAAACCGATTCTCCATCCCAGCTGGGGTCGGTGTTCCATAAATATGTTTCTTTTAGTTTGCATGTCTTAGCTCTTGGTAAAGGCAGTCACCCCTAAAAGTCTTGGCAGTCCACCGGTCGATCGCATTCGAATTGACTTAATGCTCGTCCCTGTACTAAAGAGTGATAAATAGTGTTTTTAATTTTGCTAAACACTTATTTAATTAAGATGAAATATATTGATTACCAATTCAATTATTGTTTATTATTACTATTTTTATCATAACAAAATATGGATTACTCGTAATATATTTTCATACCTTTTGAATTTTGAATCTTATATATTTTTCTTTTTCAGAATGAAAAAAATCAAATTATGACGTCCAACGTTTGGCTTCAATTGGTAAGGATTTATTTAGTGAAATTTGATAAATTATAACAACGAACTATATTTTCCCTTAATGTTTTGTGTTTGATATTCAATTGTTATTTGCAAAAATCATGAAATAATTATCCACGTTTTGCAAACAAATTACAGTTCATTTATCTATTGTTTTTAAACCCGTAAAGAAAGGATTGCGTGATTTTCTTTTATCGTATTTTTTTCTACATTAAAATATTCTAGAGTAAATGATTCGGGAAATTTTCTCTTACCTCTTTTTAGGATTGAATTAGTTGTTATCGCCAACTATTAGTGTATATCGCCAACTATGTGGTAATAGTGAAACAAATTAACGCCAACAAATGAGAAAAAAATACACCTTTTTTAAATTTGATTACCGTTATTATGAGTAGGTGTCAATGTACCATTGATTGCATTTCAGACCTGGATGGACTATCAACTGGTTTGGGATCCCGCGGATTACGGAGGAATTAACGTCCTGCGACTACCCCCAGACAAAGTCTGGAAACCAGATATAGTCCTTTTCAACAAGTGAGTAAATTTTTCACTTTAAATTAAAAACATGTTTTAAGAGAAAATATATTAAGAGAAAAATCTCTAAATATAATACTCATACTTAACTTAATTACGTTTATACAAAAAGTGCAGGAATTTGTGGTTGACTTTTAAGGAAATATTCGACTAATGTTATGTAATCGAATTTGAATTTCTACAATTTTTTTCAAATAGAGAATTATACCAGTCATTATGCAAATGATATGTTATTAACTTTACAATGTATAATGTAGAGAAGTATTTTATGATATAATATTTATTTTGGTTTGAAATTTAATCCCTATTTATTGTATAAAATAGATTCCATGTTACGTTTCTTATACCTAATTGGCTAAACAACTTTTAGCTTTATATGTTAACAAAAATGAGTAGTTACAATATGTTTCTGGATTAGAAGTAGAATTTCTTCTCTAACAAAAAAAAAAAAAAAACAGTAAACGTAAACGTATAAATCCAAAAAATAGCATAAATTTAAAAATTACTCAATCATAAAATACACCAATACAAACCTGTAGTCTCAATATTGCATTTGGTGAATGAAATTAGAAGTTGTTGTCAAACTTTCGTACCTTAGAGGTTACTTTTTTACTACCGTCTTTATGTAAGCGATGAAGTAAACTGGAAGTTTCTACAATTATATCACATCAAATATTCATTTTAGATACTTTTAGAGTTGTCTCAGATACCTATTTTTGTCACGAAATTTGACGACCATCCAACATTTGGTGACCGAATTTTCCTCCAAGTTTGTTATCTAAGTCCCTTTTACTCCCCATCTTTTTTTTTAAATATTCTCTTTTTATCCACTAAGTCTTTTTGGCTAAAACGTTCCTTCAGCAGTGGTGTGAACACACTCCAAAATTTGTGTAAAAAATATGTTATAACTGCATATGAGTAAATATATAGGATTATTTTGAAATTTTTCGATGATAAAAGACTCACTTAAACAGAAATGAATCAGGTTTTCTGATATTAAACTTAAATAACGATGCGTAGATTCTGGTTCGGAGTGCTAAGTTTTCAATAAATAAGCAAATTTATATATATCGTAATCCTGGAGAGTGGTGTAAAGTATGATGGCGATGTTGCATTGAACCAGGCAGTCCACTGGCAAGAAATCTATTTTATAAAACATGTAGAGACGCACAAACATAAACATCTTTAACACAACACAGAAAACATCCAGCATAAAAACAAAAACACACGCGCGAGCTTTATATTTAAACAAAAACAAAAAAAAACAAAAAAAACAAACAAAAAAATCAAAGAGACGCTATAGCTACATGGTGAAGACAAAAAACAATAAAGGGAGTTATTCAAATATCAAATTTTTATATGCAGGGCAGAACAGGGGAAAACGCATTATGAAATGTACACTCGCATGTTTAGGTGAAGGGAATAACAAGTTATTAATAGAAATGACATCATTATTTAGGGAATATTAAATCCCAAATAGTAAAGGGCATGGAAATAATTAATGATCTTATATTTCTAGGAATCACCGATAAATCTATCAAAAATTCAAGGTCTAAAGAATCAGTAATAAATATATCAATATAATGATTTTAATGTTTTAGAAAAAGATAAATTAAGACGCGTTTCGAAATAGGGTATTAGGATTTATGAATTAGATGTTATAAATATAGGAGATTCGAATTATGAGTAATTATCAATTTAAGTTATATATATGTATATATTTTAAAATAATAAAAATTATAAATAGCAATTATATACTATTTATAGCAAATATCAGTCTTTTTTTTCTCATTTCCTTTCTATAATACTTCCATATTAGTAAAAAAGATTAAAAAGTGTTCTTGTAGTTTTTCAAGCTTTCAAATTGTAAAAAATAGTACTCCAGGTACAATTTTTTAAAAATTATTTTTTTTCCCTTTAAAAGAAAATTTTATTATTCCTTCACTTATTTTAATTACAAATATTACTATTTTTTTCGAAATATAGAATCTTGATCTTCTGAATTATTCAAAATCGAACTTCAATTTTTCATTAAAATTAGATAAATTTCCGAATTTTAAAAGGAAAATTACAGAATAGCAAATTTTACAAAATGTATCAATATATTAAAATATATCAATAAAGGGATATTTTCAAAATTATATGTAAATAATTATGTCGCCTTTAATAAAATTTTATTGAATTTCTAAAATAAAGAGCTGAAATTTCTTAAAGGTAACTGCTGAAAGGGAAATTCGAAACATGCAATAATTTTTTCGCTTCTGCATACGAATGAAACTGCAATTAATTTTTAGAAAAATTATAAAATTAATGTTTAAAAATTGAGCTGAGTTTAAAAGGGAAACATTTACGTAACGAATTGCTAAATATTCCCCTTTAAAATAGTTTGTGTGGAAATCTGAAAGCTAACATAAAAATTCGTACCTTTTTATAATGCAATTTTGAATGTATCATGCATTTGTGTCTTACGGGGTTGTGAATAGCATAATGGTTAGATCTTCGGACTCCAGATCGGAGGCCCTGGGTTCGATGCCCGATCCCACCAAATATCCTCCCGAGTACACACGGAGAACATGCTCGTTAAATCAGTGGGTGTGAAAGTCCTGTGGGTGGTCGTAGCAGAAGCCTCGGGTGCATGGTGCTTGAGAATATATTCCCTCTCCTTCAAGTTCATGCCTTAATTATGGAGGAGGAGATAGGTAGTGTCGCCATCTATCGTGAAGAAGTTCAACCTGTCTCGGGCTCTGGCAACTTTCCTTTCTTCCCTTCGGGAAGGACCTGACAACAACATTTGTGTCTTACATTCTTTACCAGACTGAAATCTCGATAAGATATGATCTTTATATTGCATTTTTTAATCTTACTTCTATTAATCCAACGGATATTTTTATGTTTAGCTATTTCAACAATTTCTTATTAGAAGAAAGTTCCAATTGCGTGATGGTTGTGTTGCTGACTGGTATCACTCGAATCTTGGTTGAGGTTTTGTTCGTTAAAATGGTAGTCGCGGATAAGTATGAACGTTTGGTACATGAATTTTAAAATACAAAATATCTGCAATATTTGTCTTGAAGTAAATAAAATAAATCATTTTTTTTAACGAAACGAATAATTTTAATCAATTATGATGACTGTTTTGAAGTTTGTTAACTATCAAGTAACGATATGATTCCACACGCAAATAACTTCATGTCATCATTGGAAAAAATAGAATTAAATGGTTTTTGACAGCTATAGTTGAATCCAAGGTTTCACCGTCCATGGAATTTTATAGAGTGAAATAAATAAATATTGAAAGATGTACCATTCAATGGATGTTGTACTTTATTTTATTCAATCTGTTATGGTTCTTGGCAAATTATCAAAACATTTTGACTTCTGATTTTGCTATTGTGGAATAATTTACCTCTTTTTACCAATTCTTGCACTTGACGAAATCCTTTGATTGTGCATCTAAATAACGAAACCACTCACTTGCAGCCATTTGTGCATACACTATTCTAGGACTAATTAAATAAATGAAACTACCAATTAAAAATCTAATAGAATCATTCATTTTATCTAATGGTTGACAGTTGTATAGTAGTAAGTCTTTCTAATACAATGCTCTCTGCTTAGACTATATTTGCTTTTGTTTGTTATTCAGTTTAATACAAAACAAAAGAGAAAAAGTTACAATTTACTTACTACAGTTTAACGGTAGGAATAATTAAATCACACTTCTAATTAAATATTTTATCACGGCGCTGTTGAGACACTTGAGCTAGAAATAAGTGTGTGGACAGAACAACCCAAATCTCACTTATGAAATGTTACTTACATTGCGCTTCAAGATTCTGGAATCTGCAATCATTGTGCGTTAAGCAGTTTATCACTTAAAGTTAGCTATTATTAAAACCTTTTCCATTGAAAAGATAAAATCATTGAATATTATTTATCTATTTAATTAGTTTATCCTTGTATTCGATATCTATTTACAAAAGACTAATAGTAGTTAAAAATAAATTTTTTTTGCAAAATGTACTTCGTGCGAAGTCCATGTTAATATTCTTATAAGGAAACATTGCACTGATTAAGAATAAAAGTGCCGACTTGTTAAGTAGAAAGCAAAATATACTTAATGTAGAATATTTGCAAACATATTTTGCATTTTTTTCTCGCTCATTTTTAATTGCGGGGAGAAGGTGGGAACTTCCTGTTTTGAAAATGCAATAAAACACACAATATGCTTTATTTGACTTTATTCTTATTTTCCGCCTACCACTCAACAATGGAACTTTCATTTACACAGTTTTAAACATAATGTCTGTTAAATGTCGCCCTCCATTACCAATACACTGATGCAGTCGATTTCGAAAACCTTGAGTCACCTTTTCAAACATATCGACCAGAATATTGTCAATTTCGGTTCGAATGTTGTTCCGTAGACCTTCCAGGATCTTGAAGAGATCTTTGTAAACCAGGGACTTGAGATAAACCCCCAAGTGAGCGCACAGGCCAGTTTACGTTCCCTCGCAGGGAGATCAATTATTCGGGGAAGGGTGCTCTTAAAATACCCATGGAAACCCTGGAAATGTGGGTTGTGGCCCCATCTGAAAACCACACGTTGTCAAGATCCCTTTCTTGGAGAGAAGGTAAGAAGAATTGTTGGATCATTGTCACATACTGGTCTGAATGGACACACGAACCCAATCCTTCTTTTCGGATGTTCTAACGGTCTTCGGAGATCCTTTCCTTTCTTTGGAGACAATCTCTGTTTCTCGGATGGCATCCATCGCCATTGAAACATATTTCTGATCAGGAACATGACCTCGTAAAGGAATATCGAAGTGATGACGAAAGGCACGTTGCACTGCAATCACCGGTCGACAAAAAAATATGGCTCCTTGGCAAAAGCACGCTGCTGCCTCTACCACAACATGTTTGAGACTGAGACGGGTGGGAACACAAATATCCCAATCCACCCCTTCCACCGAACCCCTACCCACGCCCCTCCCCTCCATACGAACATCACTGGAACATGTTCAAAACAGTAAGTTCCCGATCCCCACATTGATTTTCCTTATCCGTCGAAAATTCACTTGTCTTACAAAATAGGAAATAAATATGGAAAGAGAAATGTTGTAAATTCTTTGTACAACGTAGCCCTTATGTCGGTGTGATTCTTTCCCAACATGGCATCTTATAGCTAATATTTTGTGATGGACTTGAAATTTAGTGTTATCAATTCCCAATTTATGCTAATTTTTGTTGTGTACACTCACTCTTTTTTTTACCATTAATTGTAGTTCTCTTCAGAAATAGGTTTTTATTCTATAAGCAAATTATTAATGACGAAATATCAATTCTTTGAGGAATTTTTGAAACGAAAACCTGACGTTTTATGGGAAAACCGTTTTTTTATATGTTTATGGATGTTGAGTTCTGTAAAATTAATTTCTCGCAATTTTCATGTTGCTTTTCATCGATGCGCCTATAGATCTATATCTTCCTCTACCTGAGTTAATCTTACGAAATATTAAATAAAATTTTTCATAAAACTCTGCTATTGATCTTTATTTGGTTCATACTTTCCATAGATGGCATTAAATATGAATATTAATTCATCTTATCACATAGTCTTAATTTTATGATTACAAAACTCCTAAGTACAGGAACGAAAAATTCTAAAAATTTTACTAAGTAGCAACTTATTTACATCTATCGAGTTCGAGCCTAGTACCCCTGAACGCCCACCGTGTAGGGGAACGATGCATGTTAAATCTGTCGAGATCTCAAACGTCCTCCAGTTGGTGTGGTAGTTAGGAAAGGGTGTGACAGCTCAGGTGTCGTCCTTGTCACTTGACCATGGTTCAAAATTACGAGGTCCGTCGCCAAAACGCCCTTGAGTAGCTGAACAGGGTGACGTTAATTATTCACTCAATCGCTCATTTAGATCTATCGCCAAAGATTCGTTGTATGATCTAATGCTAAAGTAATTAAACTCACATAAGGTTGATCGGTTAGTTTTATTGACATAAAAGTCATATGTGGCCGAGTGACTTTTTAACTTAACTTCACTTATTAAACTTATGAAAAACTGTGTGTCTGTGAGTTAAACTAAAATCTGTTAATCTTATAAAGAGATAAATGGAATTGAGAGGGGGGGGGGAGAAGAAAGGTTAGACAAGGAGGGTAGAAGAAAACAGAGAAAGCTCTCTTCTTGTTACTTTGGTGACCTTTCACTCGTATTTACAAAATACAGAAGAGCCCACATTACGTAGTAAGTTCACTCGTACACCTTGAGTCGTAAATGTTGAAAAGGATAAGTTCTTGGAGGAGATGTTCAACTTTTAAATAATCAACTTTATTAAAGTAAATTTTAATTATGACTTTTGTGAAATTGGATGAATAACCTCTTTTCTTTGATGCACTATCTCTCATTTTAAATTTGAGAGAAATGGCTTAGTAAAATTCTTTGCTTTTATTTATCAAGATAACTGTCTGGTTTGAAATCTCCGAAACCAGTCATTAAATTCGTCAGTTTTTTTTATCTTAGATAAATGAACACACATTCCTAGTTTAAAGCAAAAATAATGAAGGTTCTGGGAAATTTTATAGAGAGGACACTTCAATTCTCTCTTTAATCAATCCAAGATTGTATTATAGGAGCAAAATTGTCTTTCAATTATTTACCTTATTATTTTTAATGGGAACTCTTAACTTCCAGCATGTTTAGTGCTAACTGTTTCATTTTAAATAATTTTAATTAATACTTTCAAATGTTATTGCGAAAGGAAATCAGTTGTTTTTAAATTCCGGTCAATATTCGACTTTGATTGAAGAAAAATTGAATCATTGAAGTAACAACAATAATAACAACAGTTCAGGTAAAAGGAGTAATTTTTTTCTATAGAAAATTAGTTAGCTTATTATACGTGAAAAATTACACAATCTGGAATTCATCAGTAAATTAATGCTATTTCTCTCCTTCACATTTTGCAATGGAATTAAAAGTGATCTGGATTTTGGGATGATGAAATATATACTGACACATGGGATGAAATATTTTGTTTGTCAGTTGGATGTATTTCAAAAACTTCTTTTAGAAACGTTAAAATTTAAAGTAAAAATAAGGGGACAGGTAGGATTTAAGCAAAAATTTTTAGTTTAAGGATTTTCAAAATTGTTTTGTTGTCTCCTATGTGTGTATACTATGTAAAACAGATATTATGTGCTCAAAATTTCATAAAAAACTAACCATTTAATTTTGTAAGGAAAAAAAAATTTTGAAGTGATTTTAAAATGCTACCCCTCCTACAAAAATTTACATGCATGCATGCAATTTTATTTACAAGTACGTCAAACTATGCGTAATATAAGTTGGTCTGGGTTTTGCGATAACATGAATGATATTCGTACAATACTTCTTTTTATGAATGCTTATTGAAAATTGCTTAAAAAATGTACAAATTCTAAGTTCAATTATTTATAAAAAAAAAACAGTTTTGCTTTGATTCATAAATGCATACCAACTTCTGTTACATGTATTATTAGCAATAGGTAAAAAAATTCAAAGCATTAGGCACAATAGAAAAAAAAGCCTTAGCATTTTGAATGAAGACAAACTAGTTATTTTACCTTTCTCCAAGACAAGTAAGTTTAAAGTTTTGATTTGCCATAGGGATGTGAATAAAAACAAACGTAAAAGCTATCATAATTCTGTGTTTTTAAGTTTAAAGCTTTCAAATTTTGTCAGGTTATAGAAAAGTATATAAAAATAATTTAAACTAAGAAAATTAAATTTGATTTTTTGACCGATTTTTGTCAATTGAATCGTACAGTGTTCCCTTAAATACCGTATTTTTCGGCTCATAAGACGCCCTTTATTTTGCTCCCAAACATGCCCTCAAATCAGTCTACAATAGGCGGGGAATATAACTTCGTCCTGTAAGACCTAAGCCGGAAAAAATACCATTAATTATATTTTCTTCTATCGAGGCATAAAAAATGGTTGTCTTTATAACAAATATTAAAAATAAAACTATTTTGAGCCAATTGTAAAAAAAAAAAGGTTTTAACCTTTCCTTAAATCGTACTTCTTAAAAAATACCAACTAAAAACCTATATATATATATATATATATTCTACGTAGGGCATATATATATATGTATTACGTAAAGTATATTTTAGTTTCATCCCACATATTAATCTGTGGTGCTAAAACGCTGAAAGTAGCTTTAAAATAACTTTCGGAGTCCTTATTTAGGGGCAATGCAGACCTATCTTCCCATACATACCTTTTTTTAAAGGATAAAATTAAAAAAGTTCTAATTAAGTGATGCGCAAATTAAACATAAATTAACAAAGAAGAATAATACTCTTTCTCTTTTGAAATCCCATGGAATCAACGATAAATAAATGCTGGTGTATTTCCAATTATTTCAATGTAAAAGTTTTGCTTTCATTCCATAAAGTATTATCATTAAAATTACTTTGATATTTTTCTGCCTGATCCAAGACATAATTTTAACTTCATAAATCACAGTGCCCAAGGAAATACAGTGTTACTCGAAACACAGAGGGTTTATAGTTAACAGATCTTTTATTTTTTTTAGAGGGGAATTCCAAAAATCAAGGTATATTCTTTTCAATCCATCTTCTGAGAATTATCCTCAAAACTCTCCCATGACTAACCTGAATACTTTTTTGGAATAAAATATTGCTTCTAATTTTAATTTTTACAAAAATATTTTTGTGAAAAAGTTTTTTTATAAATTTATCAGAATTTAAAAAAGCAGAACGATAAAAGAAAATTTATCCAAAAAATCTGTGTACAAAATAAAAGTTAATACGCTGAAAAGTTTAGTATCCATGAATTGAGCTAAAATATATAACGTAGGAGAGAGAATCTCTTTTTTTTTGTTATTAGCATTTACTATAAACTATATCACAGAATTTTATAAAAAATTTTTGAGTAAAAAATTTATTCCAGCTTATGCATCAGTTACCTCTAAAACTGAACAGTTTTTTAACAGTTTAAAATATTATGCGATTAGCAATTATGTAAAAAATTCAGTTAGTAATATTTCGAATTTTTAAGAAATCAAATTTTTTTTCTAGTGGCATACTATGCAAAATTTCATTACACATTACTGGCTATAATTATGTGAGTGAATTTTACGCTTAAAGGAAGTTATTGTTTGACAGATGACGATCGATATATTTGGATTTCCTCCAAAAGGTCCAAATCATCATAAAGAAAATTAAAACCTTTCTAGGAATAATTAGGAAATTAAAATTTTCATTAATAATAAAAAAGTATAAGGCAAAAAAAAATTTCCCAAATAAGATATTTTCTTCTGAAAGATTTGTAAAGAAATTAAAATTAATTCTCATTTCAAAATCTTGTTAAATAAAACATTTTACTATTTTGTAGTATGAATGGTATTTTTATTTAATTTCGAAATTACTTATGAAACATTAAATAAAAATTGTTTGTATAAAATTATTCAGATATATTTTTAAAATATGAGTTAAAAATTGCACTATACCTTTATACATAAGTAAATTACTGCAATAAAGTAAATTACTGCGTTCTGTGTCTTTTCCCTATGAAATATATTTTGTTAGCAATATATTTTGTAGATATTAATATAACCTAAAAATATCGAAAGATAAAAATATCGCATGGGAGAAAAAAGCAGCATACGTTCAAAAATGCGAACTAAATATAATACAGTAAGCCTATTTAAACATATTTCAATTTAAATTTTGACTGTTTAAATTAAACTTATGATGAAATGGAAGAAAAAACATTTGAGTAGCCATGTTTCTTATTCAATATCTATGTGATTAACACTAGAAAGACTGAAATTTAGTATATACCTATGTCTGAAAGAAGTCAAAATGACTGCATTGTGAAAGAATAACTAATGTGTCAGGAACTTTGTTTAAAATTTATTTTTAATATTTTTATATTATATACAGTCGTATAACAAGTTATTAGTAACTATTATCAATAAAAAAATTACTTCACTTGGAAAAAAAATATGTTCTACAAAATCCTAAGAAATTGTATTATTATATAAGTAATTGTTTTTCTAATCGAAATTAAAAAGCCGTCAAAATGACTTCCTTGGGCAATCTAGTGTCAACTTGAAACTTGCTTTGAATTCTCAATCATGGTTCCAGCGATACTTACTATAAATATCTTGGAACTGTGTATATCAAAACATGATAAGGTAAGGAATTTCAGAATGGATACTTATTGATTTTGAATACAAAATATGTGCAATAATTATATTTAAAAATCAAACTTTTCAAGTCCAGAATAATATGACAAAACAAAATGAGTTATAAAGAATTTGTTTTATGTATAATTAAGTCCCAGATAAAAATATTTATATTTCGATATTTTTTAAGGCTAAACACCTACAAATTTCATAATTACCAAAAAAAAACCTTTTTTTTTTGTGCATTTTCTTGGGATTTATATTATTGAGAAGCTTGCTTCCAAATTTCAGATCTGCTAACAAAGTTTTTAAGATATTTGAAGTTTTCTGAGCTATGATTTTGGCTTAGATTTAATTTTTAAAGCACTTTTCCACTCTTAAATTGAATTAATTAAAAATATTTTTGAGCAAAATTAACTCTTTTAATGCGAAGTGATTATTAATTCCAATTTTCATTACTAAAATAATTTCTGCTTGATTTTGTCTTGAGTTTCTTGAATTCTCATAATTAATTAGTTAAAATTGATTTCAAGGCCAAGTTTTGATTTAAAAAAGTTTATATAACTTATAAGCTTTATCATTAATTTTTTACTGTTGAGAAAATTTCATGGCCAAAACTTCCTCATGTTGCTGTGAAAAACAACATTTCGAAGAGATGGAATAGATACATCATTTTAGATACATCATTTTCTAATTAAAATGATGTATCTAAAAATCAGTCCTCAGTTGTAATGCAATTAGACTTCTGAATACAAATATTGTAAATTCAAGTATTGCAGATAAAACTGAATATTTCCTTGACGTACCAACTAAATTATATTAAACATATAGTATTATTATATTTTGGTGTTTTAAAGTCGTACAACAAGAGCTAAAACTTCCTAAATTGCCCAAATTAAAACTGAAAAAAATTAAATTCTATGAACAAACTTGGAGGATTTTAGCTTAAGACCGTATAATTATTATTTTGTTCATAAATGGCTTGAGTTCCAAAACTTTTGTGAAAATATTACGTTAAAATTAAGCTGAATAAACTGTCATCGTAACAAATGCTATCAATATTATGCAAAAATATTTTTTGAATTAAAAAAAATATTTTCAGTTACATTTAATTAAAATAGGGATTTAATGTACACTCATGTCCATAAATTAAGGATAATGAAGTTCAGGCAAAGAAAGAGACAGAAGCAAAACAAATTTGACTTATTTGCAAAGTCTATTTATTAAACAAAAGGTAAAGAGCAAAAAAGATGCTATATGCTTGATATAATTAATAAAAATTGCAATTTTTACTTCCTGGAGCAAATTTTAAAAAAAGAACCTATTTACAAAAAACAGTATAACATGGTTAGTATGATGGTTAATACGGAGTATGTCTCCCGGACGATGCAATACAGGCCTTACAACGCCTACGCATGCTGAGTATCAAATTATCAATCTGATCTTGGGGAAGATTACACCACTCATCAAGCAATGCCCTCCGAAGTTCGGGTAGGTAGGTGGGAGGGGGTTGACGGGCTGCAATTCGTCGGCCAAGCATATCCCACACATGCTCTATTGGATTCAAGTCTGGTGAGTATGCTGGCCAATCCATACGGGTGATATCCTCCGATTGAAGGCATTCGTCTACAATGTTTGCACGATGAGGACGGGCGTTGTCATCCATAAACAGAAATTCAGCACCCATGGCACCCCGAAACAAGCGTACATGTTGTTCCAGAATGACATCCCGATAGATGTGGCCTGTCATCGTTACACTCTGAACATGCAGGTCAGTTCTGGAACCAAGAATAATTCCTCCCCAAACGAGCCATCCTGCACCACCGTAACGGTGTCGTTCAGTGGTGTTCTCTTGGTGGTAACGGGTACCTGGCGCTCTCCATATGAAAGTCCGGCGAGAATCAGACTGCAAAATAAACCTGGACTCGTCGGAAAACATCACACAAGACCACTGTTGCGGTGTCCACAATGCATGCTCTCTACTCCAGGTTAATCGCAGGCGACAGTGAGTTGCGGTAAGGGGAACACATCTGACAGGCCTACGAGCATATAGACCAATGTGCCCTAAGCATCTGTACATTGGTCTGCCTTGAAACTGTCGTACGGTAGCTGAAGAGAGCTGACGAGATAGGTCTGATGCTGTGCCCCGTCTGTTTCTTTTGGCAGTAACTGCCAAATACCGGTCCTCATTCGGCGTTGTAACTTGGGGCGACCTGTGCTGTAACGTCTACTTACATTACCATCATCTTGGAATCGTTGCCAAAGCCTGGAGATGATACTCAGGGTGATTCCAAGTTTCACGGTTACTTTTCCCGCTGGTTACCACCTCTTTCTAGTCGTCCGATAATTCTACCACATAAAAAATCATCCAAATGCTTCCTTTGTGCCATAACTATGCTGTATGCACTGAAAGGCTTTTAAAGCGCTTGTGAACAATTTTACTTCTTTGCCACCATTCCTTATATACCCCTCTCTTACACTCTCGTCATTGTGACGTACTATCGGCGCCATCTGGTGGTTTCCTGTAATTTGCATATTCTTCTTCAAGATGAGTGTGAAAATTCTACAGGTGAAATTTTTATATTAGAGTTTAATTTCTGTGTGATTCTGAATTATCCTTAATTTATGGACATGAGTGTATAATATACATTGGAAAATAATATATTAAAAGTTAGAGCTTTTAGGGCCTTATAAAGTTTTGCTTTATACCTTTACAAACTTTAAATGTGTTTTTCTCAGACTTTCAATTTTTAACGTATAAGTATTTCCTATACCCTAAGGCTTTTTTTTCTGTTAATCATGGAGCCTTGAAATTTTTTTATATACTCCGAAACGTCTGTTCTATAAAAGTTAGTATGAATTTAGGGCTGAGATCTCTAGTTATTTTTTTAACAAATGCTACTGTTACTATTTTAAAAGTTTTCTTGTTTTTTCGAAGTTTTTCTGGAAAAATGATTATGAAAAATCAACAAGGGAATAGTTTTTGAGAGAAATCCATGGTAACTTTTGTTTGCAATAATCTATGAAACATAAATAATTTAAAATAACTAAAAAATTTTAAAGTAAATATTTTACAAATGTTTGGAAAAACTTAACTTCAAAACCTCTTAATTTTTTAAAATTGTAAAACAATGGCAGGACACAAACTGGCTTTTTACTTTCAAAATCAACTTAATAATATAGTCTAAATACAAAACATAAATTATTTATACTGGTACTGTCTCCAAAAATTTTTTAAAACGGTATTGTATAGCCTTAAAAAAGAGAACATTAAATTTATCTGAAAGTTCGTACAGGAACTAACTGTATTACCCGTAGTTCGAAATTTTTTGTTATTTCAAACGCAATACAGATTTCCCCAAAAATATAAGCTACACTTTCGCTCTTTTTATTCACTCCCATTTCCTAGTATTCAAACAATTATAAAAGTAAATATAAGCATATAACTGCTTTTAAGTTTATTTCTGAAATTCATAGTATCATCTGAAGTAAATAATCATACTTCTGTTTGTATAGTAAATTTCATAGAAAGATATTGATGAATGCAAACATTTCTCGAAAGTATGTCTGTGTATGTTTCTCAGTAAGGAATTATTGTTGTTTCTTCCTTGAAGCGAATGCATAATTCCTAGAATTTTTAAGTTATATAAAAGCCATATAAAATTTCTTTTAAAAGATATATTTTCTAAAAGGAATTTTCTGCATCTAAAATATTATGTTGGTTTTCAAAAGAGACAGTTCTTAATGTCTAACTTAGAATTCTAAGATAATGATAACTGAATGAACATTAGTTTATTCAGTTATTGGAAAATTATTATATTTTCTTAGAGTCAATTGTAGAAGACTTTTTTTTATATAAAAATAAACTATTATACTCTTTGATATATAAGAACTTTGCATTAAAAATGCATTGTTCTCCAGTATGTTATTCAAAATTGATATCACTGTGTCTACTTTTACCCAAAAGGGGGTTTTATTTTTATTTTTTCCTTAAGGTTCCCGTCTACTACCAATTTTGAATTCATCAGCGGGATGTTAAGCATATAAAAATGCTATTTCCTCCTGAAATCTAGACTAATGCATCGATTTTAATGCAACAGAGTACATTTAAAAGAAAAACAAACAATACAGGTTACTTTAAAATTACTTTTTTTTGTCTGATACTTCAAAATATTTCGGAATATTTCTTAAGAATCTGAAAGTTTACAAATGAATCTTTAATATAGACTTAAAATTATTTTAACTAATTGTACAAAAAATATATATACAGATAAAAATTATTTACTTTATATTCCTTTGGAGTACATTATAGCATTCAAATCAATACATTAATCTGAGTTTAAGAAGGAAAGATAAATTTCAGTAGGATAATTACATTGCGTAGACTATTTTAAAATAAGTAGTAGACGGTAGCCTTAAGCCTTTATTAGTGTTATTTAAAAAAGGGACCATTTTTATTCGTGCTCAATTTTTTACATTAAAAACTGTTCCATCTCTAATATCATATTATGACTTCACTATTCTATAGAATGTGTAGAATATTTTATTGTACTTTACATTAAATGAATCAATCAATTTTATCTGCATAAATATGTTTCATATTTATAATTTTCTACCTTATGCTTGTAATGTTTTAGCTTTTGTAATGATGAATTAGTATTTAACTTAATCTACTAAAAGAAAAAATTCGCTTACTTATAAAATATTTCACAATTTTCACAACGCAGATTGATACGTGTTATAAACGCAAAAATATAGGTCGCAGCTTCCGCAACGTCACTTACTTCTGATTGTTTCTATAACAAGTTATTTTAAACATTGAATTAAAAGAATACAGTACTTGTGAACATTCGGGAAAACATTTTATCTTCTATCTTTAAGCAAAACACATGCAAGCAACTAGTATTAATATAGGAATTCGTTTCTTTCCCAATCAGAAAAGGAATTCCAAGTTCGAGCCTCGCATCGAGATTTTGAATGAAGATAACGTTGAGAAACGTTAAGGAACACCCAATAGGTTTTCGTACAAGGAAGCTTCTGTTTGCTTTGGAATTAAATATAAACAAAAGGGTTATATTGGTAATAAAATTGTTACAATTTAAAAATCGTTGCGTCAATGGTTAGTATGTATAATGGGATGGATTATCATCAGTTGCCAACAAAACTTCCTTTAATTGTAATTTATACTTCCATACAAATAAACAAGGAAACATTAATTCTTCCAGAGTTTTCCAGGATTTCATCAGTGGTTGTAACTTAAAATTTTTCTTAGGTGTTGGATTATAGCTCAGAGCGATGATAACAGCTCTTTGGAAATAAGTTCACTGATTCTCTGCTCTCTATTCCATTAGGACTTTAATTTAGTGGCATGGTAAAAGTAGAGAGCTTCATGTTTGACGACATTTAAATTGAGTCGTAAGGTTGAATTCTGATTTCACCAGAATCCGTCGAATGTAATAATGGAATTTGTCACACGTTGAACGGAATAAACCTCAAGGATTTCATGTGGAGTGGTGTCGAAGTTAAAAGAGTATAATACCAGTCGGTGTGACGTCTCCATCACTGATTAGGGATCAAAAACATAAGTCTTACGCAGCTACGATCTGCATTTAACTTTATAGCTACATTAATTCGAATTAACACGCAACCATTCCTCATCTATAATTCAATCGCAATCTGTTTTCATTCATCATTCCACATCTTTAACTCTTTTTTTAATGACTTTAAAAGATCAAAGTAAAACATCTGACGATTCAATTCCTTTTCGAAGAGAAGTGACTTCAATAGACAGCGCTATTGATCGCCTTGCTGGAAATCTCTGGTACGCTTTTCTTCTAAGATGACTCTGCTCCCCCCATTTTTAATACCCTCGAAAGCAGTTTATGACTAATTAATTAATTGAAATCCATATCGTGACGCATAAGTAACCGCCTGCTGGATGCTTTCACGATGTGCGAGAGGACTCAAAAGTTATCCGCCTTTTACGAGCCTTCATTATTCATTCATTAAGACACTTTCATCCGATGGAAAATTGATTTAGATTGTCACTAAGCGTTAATGTTTGGTTGAAATGACACACAAAAGAATGTTAAAGTGATTGCCTCGGAAAATAATGCGAGAAAACATAAAATTAGGCCTCCAAGGATAAATAAAAATATTTTTAAGATTAACTTTCCGTTGAAATGACATATATATATATAAAACAGAAAGTATTTTCATGATGGGTATTCGATTGCTCTTAGCATTCGAATACTGGTACAAAACGCTTTGAAGAATCACAAGCCAAAAAGTGTTCTCAACGAAATACCTAGATGAGATACTCTAAAAAAACCTGAGTTTCTTGACTTAATTATCTTTTACAATATATTTATGTATATATATTTAACAAAACTAAGTTAATTAGAGTACATTTTATTGACATAGCTATGTATATATGCATGTATTTAATAAAAATCGACGAACGAAAAATATTCACAAGAACTTACTGAAATTTGATACACGATTTTGCAATATCAAAATCTTTACTGTTTCTGTTTTTGACTTATGTTTTTGATCAACAACCTTAAGAAGCTCCATCTTCATTTTAAGTGAAATAGCAGCTTGCTTTCCTTTTAACTCTTTCCCACTGTGCTCGTAAGAAAATCCTCTTAAAATAGAAAAAAAATCGCGAATCAAACTAATTGATTTTCTTCACACTACAATGTACTCGTCACAGAATTCCAAAGCCAATTGATGAGAGATGATAGGTTTTTGTGTGGTGTTTGTAGGGATGGAGGGTGAAAGTAGCTCAGATAAACAAAAAATGGTTCGTATCACAGGCTATTTGAAAGGTTTTTCAAATCCATGCTTGTGTCCTTTCTACCTCTCTTTCATTTCACACCCCTCTTAAATCTCGCCTGCGTGGCTGGTGTTTCCCGCTATTTGTTCATACTTAGAAAGGTAATCTTTTCGTGTTAAGCGGTTTTCATTTCGTGTTAAGAGAAAAAGTAGATGAAAATACATAGTAGTTTGCCGAGACCGTTGTTAACCGATAGTTCATCTAAAGTGTTTTCGCGTTCAAATGATTTTACTATAATGATAATATTTTTTTAACATTGATTCAACGTATACATAGGAATATATTAATTTTTCTGGTACTCAAGTACTCGGGAGAATAATTATCATCTATACAATCCCTACATTTACAGGGATTGTATTCATTGTCTTTTAACGTCGCATTTCGAAGTTTCCAAGAGGGCTTACATTTACTTGGAATATGACCACCTAGGGAAATTATATACTTATTTATAAGAGAATTTCAATGCTTTTATGAACTTCGATCTCCTAGTGGTATAAAAATACTTCAGAAGACCACAAGCTACTTTCAAAATATGAACATTTATGAGAATCATATATCAATATGGTTAAAAGAATTCTTAGGAGAATCGTATACTCATTAGGGTATATGAAAGATATTACTTAATTATAGTTTAGTGTATAACCCTTTAAGACCCGAAATATTTTTGTCTTTAAAAATAAAATTCATCTGGTTATTAACACTATATTGACCCCTATGACACTGGGAAAAAAAACAAAGACAAATTTCGCTTTCTCCTTGGAACATAGACGGTACCCGTACGATCGTTCGGGTTGGGCTTTTCCTGTGAAACCACCACATGTGAAATTTTACATTTTTTTTGCTCTAAGGTTGATGGGGGGGGAAATTTAACTCGACTAAAATTGTTACAATTAAGAAAATTATTGTTGTATAATTAATTCTTTTTTTACTCATTATTTATTTATTGTGGAAATCTTTAAAGCATGTTTTTTTTTGACAGGCATTAATAAAACAATGTGTTTTTGTAATTTCGAACTGTTCTTTCACAGTTTTAAAATCTGCACTTGTACGGCCTTGAAATGTCATCGACACATCAAAAATAGCTGTAGATGTCATGTCTTTTATCCTGGCATGATCTTTTAACGGGCGGATAATAATACTTTGATCTTTTTGCTGGAGGAATTGCAACACTGTCATCTTCATCCTCAGTTAAAATACTTTTGTTTGTAGTTGCAGATGCTGCTACACTTCAGCAATCTCTAACTTTAATTTTAAGAAATCCATTTTGATCTTTAAAGGAATTTTATTTGATATTGCATCTTGTTTAAACTGAAAAAACAGCTAAAACAATAAAAAGAATGAGTTCAAGAGACTTTGATGGCAAAGGATGATTCAAAATTGTCTTTCCATTACAAATATTTCCATGTTTTCCTTCATTGCTCTCCTCTGAACTTGGTTCTCTTTCCAGTATACTTGGTTCACGTGCTTTTTCCTCAGCATAATCATCACCTGAGAAATCATTATGTTTAGAATTTGATTTATTTGTCAATTGCAAAAGTTCTTCTTGGGTGAGAATTCTTTTCCTTTTAGACACTTGAAAAGGTTTTTGGTTAAAAGTTAATACAGTATTCTGTGAAAAATAATAAAATGTATGTCAAAAAAAGTTATTATCAAAAAGAAAATGAACCACATCTTATCAACTCCCACCGGAAAACCCAGATTGTTCTTTGTAGGGGGGGGGGAGAGTTATATGGATGCAGGTATTTATTTAGAGGATAAAAATGCCATACCCCTCAACAAATGCATGAAAGAGAAAATTAATCGCAAAAAAGAGCGAGAGAAAGAAAAAAGGAACTCGTCCAAGTAAATATTAATCCTCAAGATAATATGGTATTAATAAGTAACAATGTATTTCGTTTTCATTTAGGCTTCCATTAACAGATTGAAAACAGATCAGGAAACTCACTTGGCAAGCACTTACCTTTGCAACTGCAGTGACTCAAGTAACGCCCAAGTCGCACGATCGTGCGGGTAATGAAATCTTGAGTTCTACAAGCAATATTAATAAAGCATAATTCATATGTTTACTATTTTATAGCTATTTAAATATTAACACAAAAATGTGTATCGAAGCAATTAGAAGAATGTTGATAATTATCTTTTTGCGACAGATGAAAAGACACGACGTGTTTTCGTTTTATTTTTAAACAAAGCTATACTTGCCAGTTGAAAGTGAAACATGGACTACAACCACCGTCTGTTGATAAAAAGTTACTTTACACTTTGTGAAAACTCTCACAATCGTTCGATTAGGACTTTTCTAACGTACTACTATTCCAGAAGCAAATGCGCATAATAATATTTAACCCGCATGGTAGTGCGGGTTAGGTCTTAAAAGGATAAAGCTTATAGGAATTTTATTATTTTTTTAATTTGAGCATGATTAAAACTATACATTCTTAGGAAGGTATCTGATTGCTTAGAGAAAATCACGTATTCCTGAGGTTGTATGAATTTTAAGATGAATCATCATCCCATAGAACCCTGCGAGTGATAAATTGAGGAAGCGGTAGTCTGAAATGTTACGATTGATTGATGGATTTATGTTGTATTTCAAAGAAACACAAAAGCCATTGGTGACGGATTTCGTAATTCTCGTACCACAATCAATTGACAAGGATGACACCGACCCCCACCCTTTCGACAACATGGCAGCGTGCGATTAAAAAATCTAACAGATTTAATCTGCATTAGCCACTATGCTCTAGGTGGGTCCTTAGCATAGAAGCTCATATAAAAAACTATGTACTCTTAGTAACTTTCTGCGAGTGTTCAAGAAGAACACCCGCAGAAAGTTACTAAGGGTAAGGTAATTCTAAGGGTGCCATATCTAAGAATCATGATCCCATAAGAATGTATGAATGATTTACTATTGATGGGGGCAAAGACAAAAGTGATAAACAGAAAAATAGCTTCTTTTGTCTAAATCTCTTCACATGGGTATTTCATAAAACTTGGAATATGCCACTGGAAAAAGAAACTCTTTCTCTGATTGAAAAGGTTACATTGATAAATGAATATTTTAAAAATAGACCAATTTATTTTTACCTTAATTTTCATAATAAAGTTCATATTTTAAATTAAAACAATTATTATAAGGCTTGCTGGTCCCAATTTGCAATTTGAATTAGTACTTAAGTGTAAGTGATAGTTGCGCTTCTGCTTAATATCCATAGTAGATCAACGTGTTCATTATGATAAACGTTTGAAATCTCCTTCTTCACTTTTGAAGTCTCAGATTAAGAAATGAATTTCACCATGTCACTACCAAAATCCAGTGATAATACATAGTATGTTCATTGGTTACAGCTAAAATAATAACTACAACTATTGGTCTCTTAACACTCCGGTTGGAAACGGAAATAACGCACTTACGAGTGATCTAACCCATGTTTGTTCGAGTTCCCTTGGTATTCGACGCCGTAAGAGGTCAACACTTGCATTTTTCTGAAAATATGTGTCCGAAGAAACAACTCGTCTTTCTTCTATATACCAACTATGTTTCTAAAACTGTGTTTCTAAAACTGTGTTTCAATTATTACTTTAACATAAGTGTAACTTAAAACATTCAGAAAATATCAAGTACAGATATTATGAGTAATAATATTTTAAAAGAGATCAATTTTTGCAGAGGCAATGTTTAAATAGTGCCATATATATATATATATATATATATATATATATATATATATATATATATATATATATATGTATATGTATATATATATATATATATGTATATATATATATGTATATGTATATGTATATATATATAATATATATATATATATATATGTGTGTTATTAAAACTCCTCTACAAGAGAGAGAGAGAGAGATGAATAAACATGGTCAAACTGAAAAGAGTTGAAATTGTAAGATAACCAGACAATAGATTTTAAATGGAAATAAGAAAAATTAAAATAACAGAGTTAAAATTATAAAATATAAAAGCAAGGATGCTACAGTATTATAAACACTGCTAACTAAGGACAGCTTAAATATAAAATAATTTATATAAAAGTAGGGTTGAACATGTTTTGTAACAGCCAACCTTCCCCCTTTCTGTTAATAATACTGAGCAAAAACCTATTGAAAATAATGGTTAGAAATTCTAAGCCCATTGTGAGAAAAAGGTAACTTACCTAAAAATTGCCTTCAAAAGTGCAGAGCCCACGCTAAATCTGAGTACAATAAACAAATTATTGCCAGATTCTGGACCCAAATACAAATTCAAAGCATAGCAATGACTGAAAAGTAGCACTTAGCAAAAGTATGAAAAGAATAGAAATAATAAATTAAGAATTGTAATCATACTACCATTATCTTAGGGACACTAAGATTATATGATTTAAATAAATAATAATAAAAAAAATTCTAATAGAACAAGTAATTTTATCTAAAATTAGAATTTGGAGGTACCTGTATCTATCTAGGAAGAATAATAAAATTTATACTAATAACCTGTTAATAAACTATGGAAATTTAATCGGTACTATTTAGAATTTCTTTATTCAAATATCTATTAATAAAATTAATGGGGTATTTTTGAATTAAACAGTATTTAGTAAAATGTTTATAGTTTTTATTATTTTTTCTGATTTATTTGAAACTAGAAATTTATTGCATTGTGTGTAATTAATAACAATATTTCTGAATATAGAAACATGTACATTACTCTCCCACTGGGGTACTTTTATAATATTGAAATTGAAGTCTTCTCGTTTTTCATAAATATTAGTAACTTTTTTTATTATATTTTAATTTAATTTCTGTATCAAGAAAATTTTATATATATAACATACAAATGCACAGTATCTAATTATTCTAACAGAGACAATAATAATGTAATTCAATGAAAGTTTTAGAAATCATAATAGGTCTCCATTTTCGTTCAAAGACTCTTTCAGTATCTTCAATTGTTTTGCTTCTTGGAATCCAATTTCTTTCTTTTTTTGGCTTTGTAGGTAGCACAACTTTCTCACTTACTTTATTATATATATATATATATATATATATATATAATAAAGTTTATTATATATATATATATATATGTATAATATATGTGCGTGTGTGCGTATATATTAAATTTCAAATAAAATCTCTCGTTTGACTGTTGCCAAAGTAAGCTGGCAGTACAGTTTTGTCTGCGACAGAAAAGAGAAAAGTCAAGGAAAGTCAACAGAACCATCGATTTTGTAATTCGATCTAAAAGTTTCCCGGTAATGAAGTTAGTCAAGTGACGACATTTCCCGTCAGATTGTATTTTTTGTCAGAATAGGAGAAAAGAGAAGTCGAATGTGATAAATGTACTTTATGATCACCCCTTTTTGCCTTGAGTGCAATAAAATATTTTTCTCGGAATTCATTCACAGAGATCTTGGATTTAATGATGCATTTTAATTCTTGTCAGCATACATGTAATATGTTAAAATTAAAGTTAATAATTCCATAATGTACAGCGTGATTTTTTTTTTAAAATATATGTTTTGGTTGGATATCATTATTGGTGCAAACCATCATTTTTTGCAAACTTTGAGGAATATGCTGTCGTATATTTTATAGAAATCCAAAACAGAAAAATGAGATGTTGATGCAGTTTGGTGCCATTTTCTTTCGCCAAAAGTGTGAACTAAAATAGGATTTCACGTATTTTTTTAGAATATATGACTTAGGGTGTGAATATATTAGATTTACACCCTTAATAAATAAGAAGAACAAAAATGATAAATGGAAGTGTTTAAAAGTACTATACATAGTATTTATAAGTTTGGAATAAGATAATAATGCAATATTTTGTGGCTGTTGAGACAATTATAACAGAGAACTGGCGAAATCTTTTCCATTATAAGTTGCAAGAAATATTAATTTTATATGCTCCATACATAACGTATTAAAAGTAACTGGAAAGGAAATAATTGAAATTAATTATCTATTCCCTTAAAAAAAATTACTAATTTTTTGAAGAGGTCTCTTTAGATTGAAAAAGACTCACATATACCGCCTATTTGGGATAGTGGTTAGCGATGCTGACTGCTGTGCCATAGGGCCTGGGTTTGAATCCCAGAAAAGGCATGGTTTTTTGTATATGCATAGTGCCTTTGCGACATAGGAATATTCTAAATAGCCGTCGAGCCGCAAATCCTCTCGTGAGGTTGGTGAAAGGGAAAAAAGGTGAGAGGCCTCTGACTACTTATATGGTGATCTCTCATAAAATTGGAGTGAAATCGAGCCACATCGTTTTGTCACATTTATAGTGTCAATGTTAAAGCTAACGATAGGTGTACATCTAGCCCTTAGCCACGATGAATTTCGTGGGCCTCGATCTGACACCGTCAGACTGGTGGCATTAGTAACAACAATAGGCATATATTTTGGTAGGATGTGAAGGGAAAAAATTCCACATAGAGACTTGTATTTGTAATAGGCACGGAAATAAATTTTGAGGAGTTATTTCATGGAATAATTCTTCTAAATACGATAAATAGTCAAATAATAGGTTATACACACTCACATTGCAAAACATGTTAAAGAAGATGGCTTAATCATACTGAAAAAAATAAATGAATTATTTAGTGTAATTTCTTTTCTTTTCTTTAAGGAAAAGAGCTTCAATTGAAAAGAATAAACTGCATACACGTGGTAATGGATTCAATAAAGGGGAAATCAAAAACACATAATTGATTATAACTCAGCAAAAGTTTCTATATTTTACTATTCGTATTGGAAAAATTTGAAAGAGGAAGTATAAATTGCACAATCTGAAAAATAATGGGAGAATATTATAAAATATGGGTGGAAAAAATTTTTTAAATTAATAGATTCTAGTTTATCTGTTAAAATTCAGGTTTGGGTTAGTTTATATAACAAAAACTATCACATTTTTGGGGGAAGGTGCTTTTGATTATTCACCGTGACCAAATATTGTTGTTCTTGCAGTGTTGGATTCTATTTTCTAAAGCATATTTTTTTATTAAGGCAGCTATAATGAGTTAATATGTATCTGGAATAATATTAAATATCTTTTTAATGTAAATCTTAGCTGAAAAATCTTTAAAAAGTTCACTTAATTAATTATCATATTTTTCCAAATGTTTTGTTGCACGCATTAAGAAACTCGACATATTTATCAAGAGAACAGCAATTAATGTAAATTTAGAAGGATTATAAGAATGATTCCATTGCTTTTTTAAAAATATAATTTAATAAACTAAAACGATTCTAGTGAGACAAATTTAAATATGTTTATTTAAGAATGCATATCGGATGTTAATTGATGAGAAATCCCTTATTTGTCTTCTGGCTCGCTCAAATAAGAGTAATGACACTTTTATTTTATTTGGTGACAAAGTTTATTATCGCCAAATGTGTTATATTTTGGAAACTTGTTCCTAAGTATTCAACTTGAATGGTAATCATTTACTGTGTGAAGAATAAGTTAACGAATTTCAATTTTATTTATCTTTATTGTACTGCTTGCTATATCAAAAAATATTTTTATGTTTTTTATAGCATGCAATACATGCTAGCATGCACAAATATACTTGATAACTCAGCAAATATTATATAAAGTCTAAGGTTTTAATTCATTATCTTCGAATTTTTTTTTAAAATTAAAAACTAAAATTAATGTAGATTCTTGTTTAGTTAACGTCGAACTAAAAGGGTATAAATGGTTATCAATCATGTATTTCTCTCTGAATCATCTCTATATACTATGCGTGAATTCCTTCTCAGACTTATTTAATATACTATTAGAATGATCAGATTGAAAGAGTAAATGTCAATTGTGTTTCAAATGGAAATGAGAAATTTTTTTATAAAAGTTAATAAATAAAATATTTTATACAGAGAATTAGTTTTTGTTATACAATAAGAAATTTATGATATATTAAAAATCAGTGATTGTTTACTTTTGTGGAGCACTCCCTCAACTTTAATCACGTCCAGTGTCAAAAATATTCCAACGCAAGCTCTCAAACCAGTTAAAACTTCATCTTTAGAACATAAATTTTACAACAAATTTCAAACCTAGATGGGTTTATTTACTTTCCGAATTCGAATATTAATTAAGGAAATTTGGTTTTTATAAATACGAATTATTATTAGCAGTTTCTCGTTAGCAATATATTAACCATATATGAAACAGTATAGAAACAGGAAAGACTACTGATCCATATCATATAGAACATTGTTTTTCTTTTCAGTAAATTATGTTCTGCAAATTAAGAAAAATTCCAAAAATTAGAGGTTTTTTATCACACATCTTGATATGTTATTTAGAAACGAATAAATTAAAAAGGAAATTTAATAACTCTTTTTGAAAATCTTACAATAAATTATCAAAAATGAACGATAATTTGCTTAGGCACAACAACGATAAAATAATTAGATCCAGAACCGCATTTATTAGCTGAGATCTTCGTGATAACCCAAACGATTTCTCATTGTTTTCTAATACTTTGGTTTCGCGTGCTTAAAACACATCGACCATTTTTGCCAAACCAGAAGATATGTTTTCAACCACAAAATATTTCGCCAATAATGTAACCCGATAACGCATTTTGATTGGTGTAAATTTTGGCGCCAACTTTTACGGAAGACACGATTTTATAAATGTACATTTTTTTAATTCTACTATTAGCTCACTCTCTCCCTACATACATATATTTATTTATTTATATATATATCTTGTTTAAATTTTCAATCGTTAAGGTATCCGACTACCCTAAAATCGGGGATTTGGTCAAATATTGACAAAAAAAATTTATGATTCTATTTTGTAGACCAACTTATTAGCTTTATAAAATTACCAAGTTTTTTATTTTTCGTTCACTAGAACAAAAGTTACAACTGTTTTAGTACAAGCAGATGACACTTCCAGTTGGTAACTGCCGACCGGAAGTGGCATTCTGAAACCAAAACTGAAACTTTTTTTGGTTTCTTTCCACTTTTTCAAAAATATATTTTGAAGTGAAGTATATTTTAATCTTTTGTTTAACGTTATTAAGAAGCCTCACTTATTTTTTTTATATAAAAGGAGTTTTCAAATCTGGCAATTTCAGGATATTTGTTTATTTACTTCTTAACGTTCGATATCACTGCTAACTTTTTTCATTGTAGTTTTTACTGAAACAGGTTCATTTTGATTTTCGTATTTGATAAAACTGCTTTTTAATTATTCTTCAAATATCTGCCATGGGACATGGACGAAAAATACGTCCAAAGAATCGAAAGTTTAATGGTAATTTCCGCACTGCTCAAAAGAAAGTTAGTGATGCAAGTATTAGTACAGAAAAATTGGGAGAGGATTAAGCGACACTTTATTTAATGTTGATACCGGAACTCTTTCTGGTAATAGAATTTTCGACATCGAAATACTGGTATCAATATTCTCTATTCTTTCTTGCCCTGTTTGTTTTGATCAAGAACTGTACTTGGTTGAAGACTCAAGACTTGGTTTGCAGTCAAATTTGTGTCTCAAGTGTAAGAAATGTTCATTTTCAAAAGGATTCACTTCTACATCAAAGGTGAATAATTTAAATACAGTAAACCTTCTTCTCGTCTTTGGAATGAGAGTTATTGGCAAAGGATTTTCAGCTGGAAAGAAACTGTTCAGTATGCTGAATATTCCTTATCTTTCAAAATGTACATACAGACAACATGAAATTAAGTTGCTGCATGCTACGTCACAAGCTGCAAACAGTTCTATGTTGGAGTCAGCAAAATCCATTGCGGAATGTTCAAATGAGTGTGGCGTTAGTGTAGATGGTACATGGCAAAAACGTGGCTACTCTTCACTGAATGGATGTGTTTCGGCAATTTCTGTGGACTCTGGTAAAATATTAGACATTGAAGTGCTCAGTCAATATTGTCGAGTGTGTACAAAAAACGAAAAAACATCGGGACCCTCCAAAAAATGCGTAGTGTCACATTTTTGTAAAAATCACAAAGGATCAGCTTCTAATATGGAAACTGTCGGTGCTTATAGGATTTTTGAAAGGTCTGAAGCAAACCGCAGTCTTCGATATACATCTTACTACGGAGATGGGGATTCAAAGGCGTTCAATAATGTGAAAGACATGTATGGTATTGAGAGCATAACTAAATATGAGTGCATAGGACATGTGCAGAAGAGAGTTGGCTCTCGTTTACGAAAGCTGAAGAAATCCACAAAAGGTTTAGGTGGGAAAGGCAAATTGACCGACAAATTTATCGACACACTTCAAAATTATTTTGGAATTGCTATTCGAAGTAATGTCGGCAATTTGTCTAACATGCAGACTGCAGTCATTGCTGCATTTTTTCATTGCTGCTCAACCGACAAAAAACCCATGCATGGACAATGCCCTTCTGGATCCGATACGTGGTGCAAATACCAAAAGGCCAAGCAAGAAGGAAAACTGCATAAACATAGAACACCTGGCTTACCAACTGCTGTATTGAACACGGTGAAAAACACCTATATGGATTTATGTGATCAATCACTTCTCGAAAAAATGTTTGCATGGAAAGACCCAAAATGCCAATGAAAGTTTTAATGGTGTTTTGTGGAGCATAATCCCAAAAGAAACTTTTGTTGAACTTCTGACATTACAATTTGGCGCATTCTTAGCTGTATTACAGTTCAATGATGGATCTAAAGGGATTCTTTCCGTGTTGGAACATTTACACATCCCAATGGGTTGTTTCATTGTGAAGGGCTATTCAAGCGTTGATGACGAAAGAATTGTCGACTCGGAGAGACATTCATTGCCAACTACAAAAAACAAGAGAAAAAAACTCAGAGGACTTAAAAAAAGGAGCTGTGCATTATCTGAGAAAAAGGAAGGTGTTACGTATAAATCTGGGGAATTTTAAACCTGTAGGTAAGTATTAATATTTAGAAAAAAGTGTTTCAAACTTTAAAATGTGTTTTACACGAAATGTGTTTTTTTGAAAAAAATCAAACGGGGACAAGGATTGCTGAAAAAGTTTCTAAAATAATTTACTGAAATTTTTTGTGTATGTTCTGTATAATAGTAGAATTATTTTGATCTTCAGATTTATAAATCACTGCATTATTAAAAATTTACAGTCCCTTATGTGAATATAACCACTGTTTTTTTAAGCAATTTCGTATAACAACTAAGATAAAGTGCTCTATTTTTTGTAAAAATTAAAATATCTCTTATCCTGAAGGTCACTTCAAACATTAATAACAAAGTAACATATCAAAACTGAAAAATTGAGTATTTGTTTATAAAATTTTTGTACAGAGCGGGCCCCGTTTACGTAATTTTTTGTAAATTTTTACCAGTTTTTTCACATTTTAATAATAATAATTTTTTTTTCTCTTTTCAATTTTAGGATTTTTTTCTTAAAATATACCAAATAAATATAAAAATCACAAAAAAAACCCCATATCTCCATTTTTTCAAAAAAAAGTTGTCGCAACCAGTCGGATACCTTAAGTGAAATTTAAAATAAATACCCACCTAAATAATATTTATCCATTTAAAAAAATAAACGAATGAATTAATATAAAAATTTCAATCAAACAGGAGTTCAAAAAATGTATCCTCAAAATTGCACACAATCATTAAAATTTTTTAAGTAAATTGAAAAAAAATCAATTATTTCTCCTAACAATTGACTTCTCAATGCTTATTACATTCCTTTGAGAAGACTATATCATTTCTACCACAAATTGTTTCACGAGTAAAACCTGCTGTAATATTTGAAAAGAAAATTTTCTCTAACTCAATTGCGTGAATACAAAAGTTAATTCTAAAGTTAATGCTAAATTACTGAATCTCCTATCTTTCACTTTGAACAGCAATCTGTGTTAATGTTTTTAAAATTTGATTTAGGCAACCAAAAAGGAATTGTTAATAACCAAAGGGCTATTTCTTTGGCCACTAATAAATTATACCACCCCATATAATTTTACCAGTAAAAAACTTATTTTTTAAATGTAGGTTTTAAAGGTGATACATTTTTTTCCTTTAATGCATTGACTTAGTAATAAACTCACTCAAAATTAGGCAACATTTTATTAACCCATTTATGTTTTACAGTAATTTAAATATCATCCGAAATTCAAGAGACAATTGAAATAAAATCAAATTATTCAGAATTTTGTGATAGTTGTGAGATTGCTACTTTATCTCGAATATAGTTTCTTTATACCTTAATTTCCTTCTTAGCAAATTTTCGGGTTAAGCAAATTTTACACATAAAATAAATGGACTTGACGAAAATTATTTGCTGAGATCATCAATATGCAACAAACATAATCATAGTGGTTTGCCATTGTAATAAGAGCAAGAAAACAAATCTGACTGTTTTACAAAAAGTTGAGATCACTTTTCGAAACTATCACGAATATATTGATTTTCAGGAGCAACGAATACGCGTCTCCCTTGATTGCTTAGCCAGTACCTTGCTTTGGTGTTGTTTCTCGCAGAAGTTTGCATATCATTTATTTATTTTAGCTTAACCCCGAATAACATACTGGACAGAGCAAACCAATAAAAATGGAGCTGTTACACTTTTTCAGGAATGACATCTCTTCATTTGAAATATTTTGCGCTTCGAATAAAACCTCTCAGTGATTTTAGAGAATCTGAAGGAAAATTTTACATGAATTAAGTTGGTGTTTTTCTCCCAAGAGACCATATTATCTTAATTATTGTATTTTTTTTTTAAATTCAATAATAAGATAAATGGCATTTAAAACTATTTTATAAAGTAATTTGTGATACCATTTTTTCGCCATTATTAAATATATTTTAGTGTCTTACTGTTTGGTGCTCTAAAAGAAAAAAAAAAGAGTAAAATTTTATTAAAACAAATATTTTTTTGTTATCTGCAAACATTGTAAGTAACTTTATTCCGCATTAATTATCGTTTTCAAAACAAACAGAAGTCTTTACATGACATCAAATTTACTAAATAAATGAGCAGAATCTATGCTAGGCTGTCCCCCCCCCCCTAAATCCGAGAATTATTCATCCTTTTAATCATTATTTATAATAATTGACATTTTGATACGTTATAAAATTTTTAATGCATCATAATCATTACCTTGAGCTATGATGGGTTACTCATTATTTTTTACTGTTAACTTTCAATGCTTTCATTTTAATTCTGCTTTCCCAAAAACTATGTGATATACAATATATATTTATGTTCTACAAATAAGCTCTGGCTATATATCGTAAGAAAAAGCATGTTATTTTTTTATTTGGATTAAAATATCTCTCACATCCGAGTGGTAAAAATGGAAAAGAAGGATTTCTATTAAATTTGTTCAATAACAATTTTGACAGAGTGTTTGATTATTATATTGAATACACCCCAAATAATGTATGTTATATTATGTCACATATGACACAATGTGACACACATGTTTGTGACACAAATGCTAAATGCATCACTCTAAATGACAGTTGTTAATCATTAAGGCTTGGATCTACATAATACACCCTTAGCCGCTAACCTTGAACTAATTAAGCAAGGGTTAAATGCTATGGGCTACTTTCACTCCCCCCAAGTGAACACCATTATTCTGCATTAGTGTATTTTCTGGACTCGACTAGAACAGAACGTGCGTCCTAAGAGCGTGTGGCTTTAGTGGTCTACAGAAATGAAGATTTTTATGTAAAGGCTGTGGAATATGTAATTTTTTTGTCCAAAAGATGGAGATATGAATTCTTTCTTTGATAAATTCATTTCAACAACCATGTTAGAAAGCAAAGGCACTCTTTCAGAATTATAACAAACAAAAAAAAAAAGGTTCTCCAAAATGTGCTTTGTATAAATGAAAGAAATTATAAGTAAGTGCGTTCAAATATGTTTTCGGAATTAAAAGCCATTCATAAATCGTTATTATATTTATTTTTCGATTATTATTTGATAATAATTTTTCGATCCATTCATCCTTCACGAAGTAAAAATAATGATAGAAGTCTGTAGATTTCTGTTATTGACTTTTAAGTAAAGCTTTTTCTTGCAGATTTCATCCGAAATAATTGATCTGCAAAACAAATGTCTCTTAAATTCGATCCATCTTGTTTAAAACAATCAAAATGAACGCCGGTTGTTAATAGAGAATGCAAATAAACATACTTGAATGGCTCATTGATCAATGTATTTTTGTTACAAGACATTTTCACCAACCAGACTTCTATTTTTTTCTAATTTTACTCTTCCTAAGATAATTTTTTAAGAAAATTTACTTTGTTCTTTTTAAATTTAACATTAAAAGAAATAAGAAAGAGGGACGTGTTTTAAAATGTCATAAATTTTCCTAATATCGAGAAATTAATTTAAATTAAATTTAATTTCAATTGGAAAAAATTGATTTTTCAATAATTTGCTTAAATACAATATTTAATGAAAGGAGAACAATTTTTACATTTAAGCTTTAAGTATGATATAATTCAAGTAACTTTCAAAAAAATAAGAATAATATTAGATTTTACCAAATCTTAGAGAAAAAAGATCACATGAAATTTCACATTTTCTATTTAATTTACTACAATCATTCAGTGTACATTAGATCAGAGGCGCACACAAGTGGTGCCCTCAAACCCCTCCCCCCCCCCCAAAAGCCTTTGATTTTTTTTTTGATTGACTATAATCCCATATATATAGTACGTCAATTTTAACTAAGTATCGGTTGTTCAATAACTTTATTAATTAATGCTAATTATTCATTCAATAATTTTTATACTGTTTTTTGTTTCCCAAAATCAACAAAATCGAAAGAATATGAAAGGCTGCGTATTAGAGCATGATACGAGAATAGTGTATTTTTGATCCTGGAGCCCCCCCCCCCTTTAAAAAATTCCGTTGTGCGCTACTGCATCAGACTCTTTTAACTCTAACTCTAATGAGTCTTAAAATTAGCAGAATTGTGAATTTCGCGAGGAAAAATGTAAGACTCACTATCGGGTAAAAATAAAAATTTTATTTCTTGGTAATTCATCTTGTGGTGTAGTGTTGATAGTCTGTAAATCTTAAGGAATTGTCTTAGTGGAGTTCTCTTAATTTCAACATCATTAAAAATTATGAAGCTAATTAGCTTTACGAGCACATGTCATCATAGATGCCAGCAATATTTGTGACGAACTAAGCATGGGTTTGAGTCCTAATTTGATTATACAGTGCCATTGTCGAATTTCATAATCATTCGAAATCAAATGCCTCTAAATTTTAGAAGTCGTTATGCTTAAAAGAAATTTAAAATGTATAGAAAAAGTCAAAGAATTCTCAAAGTTCTTAAGAAATGTGTCCAGTAGTACTTCTGAAGATGATAATATACATTTTTCGTGTATACTGTAACACTTCCGTATTATACTAGCAGTAGAAGCGGTGATTGAGGCACAAAGGCTTACAAGATCACGAATCTTTCTCAATTATACCTTGTCTTTGACGTAGGCTTTAAGAAATAAAATTATGTAGACCGAAGTCTAGAGATCTTGGTGGCCACTTCCTATCGACTGGTAAGGGAAATTTGTATCTGGCACTGGCAAGTAAGCTAACAGCACGTGCATCTCACGAGGAAAATAAAATTTTTTGTCAAAATCTAAAAATTCAGGAGATAATTTTGCATAATTCTGCCAACGAATCGCTAACAGATTTTTTAAAAATATAGTTTTAAAATTAGGAACATTTGATTCAAACATCTTGCAGAGCAAATCTATCGAGTATCGCTTCCAATGTGTTATTTTCGCTCCAAATTACCAGATCCATCACCTAAGTTACACGTTTTTTTTAATGTTGAACTTGTTTTGCTTGTTTTTTACCTTATGAAATGGAATGAGACGAGACAAAGCTGTTTTATTATGCAACTTTTTTATCTTTCCCATCTCGTGAATATTTTAAATATATGCGCATAATTCTTATTAAATATCTGTGTACTTGTTCTTTTTCACCTAATTTCTAATTTAGTGTTCCCTTTCAGCTCTTCTAACAGGCACGCTGCGCACATTCCAAGTGCACGCGTGTGACGGGAACGAGCTGCAGATCGAGTGCTGGCCCAACACCGTCATCAACATCTACCTAGCCCAGTACGGCCGTCAAGTGCCCTCGCATCAGCTGTGCCCGCCAGAGGGAGTCACCGACGGGGACCTTTCCATGCTCAACGACACCACCAACTGCTTGTCCACGCACGCCTTGAGGGTAAGCATGGTCACCCAACGACACTTTAACTCTTTCAGGGTCCATAAACTCCGAGTTGGAATTCCGACGCTCAATTGCTTTTTAAATGCTTAATTTTCGGATCATCATTCAGTGTAGGGGACCGCTTCACATTGTGAATTCGAGGATAAAACGTCGAGGGAAATAAAGAACAGTTATAGTCTACACATTAATTTTGTTTTCTTTGAAAATATTTTGTGTAATTTTCATAGCAGACAATCAAACTATTCTAATCAGGTTTTGATGAATTTTGGCTTCAATGTGAAAGGATACAATATGTCTAGATTGAGTCTGTAACTGGAAAAGAGAGTTTTGTTTGTCTGTACAGAGTGTGAAGTATTTAAATGTAAATATTCAAGTAGCATTCATGCTTTTTAGGAAAAATTTATTACATTTTTTTTTTTGTTTTTTTTTGCATCTTTGATGTGAATGTCACAGAAGAGAGAGCTCACAAAATATACTCAATACAATTAAACGTTTCGCAAAAAAACAAAAACAAAAAAGGACAAGAAAAATGTTTTATGCACATACAAAATATTTAAAAAATAAGATTTGAATGGTACAAGACGTAAAGCAACTAATGAACAAGTGACTCTTTTTATTTGGTTTGCATATCCAGTTGTATGCATTATGTAACTTACTAAGTTTCGAAGCATTTCACCTTGAAAATTATTAATTTGTGGAATGTTTCAAATTTTATTTTTAAGAATAACGTTTGAAAATTGTCTCTCGTCATTGCACGTTTGCAACATATCTTGCACGGGTACAAGAGATTTATTTTATAAGAAGCGAATACACATTGCTAGTCTTTGTTATGCATATTATTTTAGTTTTATCGAGGTTATCTAGGAAACTAAGTGCAGAATAAAAAAAAGTTTACATTCATTCTAGCTTCTTTTCATCATTTGAGATCAACTGCCACACAAAACACATCTCTACATATTTTCTGGTCTTACAAACATTTATGTAACATGACAATTCATGCATAAGAAACACACGCTTAAAAATAGATACAGTTCAAGCCAATGAGTTTTAAAATAGAAAATAGTAATCATCCCTTCGTACAATCGAGTATTTTAAATTTTAAAAGTTATTTCTTCTTAAATTGAAAAAATTACTCAGAGCCACGGCCATAATTACATTCTTTTTATCCAACGAAGAGTCATTTCAAACATTTATGTGGCGATGAAAGCATTTTTTATAAAAATAATTCATTGCTTACTATGTGCATAACTCCTTGCCGCTTGGTGTAGTGATACGCTTTTAATGAAACCTTAAGCACATTTCAGAAACTCTTTGAAAATCAATTGCTCTTCCTGGCGGGACACTTATTTAGGGTTTAATTACTTCAAAAAGTTCTAATGAAATACGACGCTTAATCTAAATTCCGAGGTTTGTGGAATTGCCATTGAAAATGGAAAACGATGCTCCCAAAAAACTTTTTTTTTTATCTTTTCTCATTCAGCTTCTCTTATTGATTTTTTCTTAGTCTGCTCATGTGACAACACAGGATGAAAATTAATAATAATTACTCTTCAAAAATCCAACTTAAGCATTTTTTTAAAAAAAAAAAGTATGTCTCTTTTCTAAGCGAAAGAAGTTAGTGGTAATTACCATTATTTCGTTCACTCCAACTCTCCTCTTTCACCTCTTCCATGTCCCTGAATTATTAATGTAAATGATTACTTTAAATGAACGGTTAAGTATCTCTCTCTTTTTTCAATCGTCGCATTTCGAAGAAAAATTATAAATAATGCTTTCTAGTTAAGTTGGAAAGTAAAAGGTGAGGCAATTTTTTTCCTTTGAGTCTTCACAAGTTAATTGTAGTATTTTACGAAACTTTTTTTTCTTTTCAGAAAAAATGTATTTCGAGATATGAGCAATTGAAAAAGAGAGAGAGAGAAAAAAGCGAAATGGTTATAGTATTTGAATGTTATGCTACTCTTTTTGTGTGTACAAGAGCACTGCAAATAGTTTTCGTTTTCAACGGGTTTCTGCATTAAAAATATTTCAGGAATTTAAATCGTTTTTTTGGTTAATTAACTAGGAAACTTGTTTCCGCTAATATTTACAATACCAATAATGAGCTTTTTTGTATCTAATTTTTGAAATGTTCTCCTAATACATATTTTACACTAGTTACACGATCAGAATAGTTACTGATCAAAGTAATTAATTGCTAAGAACATGTATTATTCCACGCATTGTTTAGTTCTTATTTTGTTGAAAATAATGAATATTTTTGCTATTATATATTTAACGTACCTTTTTCTTGTTGCATCCAACATTTGTTCACATCAAGTAGGCAGTGATAAGCTAGATTTGTGTACGAAAACAAATTTGTTGAAATGTTAGGTAATTTGCATTTCAAAGCATTCGTACTTATTTATTTCAGTTCTTAGCAATCAAAGTTTAAACATTAAACTTAATTAATTTAAATTCGGATAAATATGTGTGAAAATTTAAGATTATCTACTTACATATCTTCCAAAAAGTAATTGGACAACCATGCAGGTGAAGATATCTGCGGTCCCTCTCTACGTCACTCCTTCTGTACTTAGATATCGTATGCAGGAAACAGCATTGGTATTTGTCACATACAAGATGCCACGAAATTCAGGGCTGTCTGACTTTAAGAGCGTTGTTGTTAGATATCATAGAAATGGTCGACCATTAAAAGACATATCTGGTAAGGTATACATTCCAAAAAAGGCAGGGGATTTTATGATTAAGAAGTGGGAGGTGAGTGGGGATTGTCGATATGGGTTTCGACCCGGTAGACCCACGAAACTATGAGATACAGATCGACGAAAGCCTCTGTACAGAGAAATTGGGAAAAAGTGTACCGAACTGATGCCCCATATACACAAGTTCCAGCAAGCATCCAGTACTGTTGTTTCAATAATTATCATCCACAAGAAGCATATTTCTTGGTTCCATGGTCGTGCTGTCGCCTATAAGCTTTTGATTACAAAATGTAGCCGCACTGTTCAGTTGAGCTGGTGCATGGCACTTTGAAATTGGATTTAGAGAAGTGGAAACAATTTCTCTAGATTGATGAATCATGGTTCAATCTCTACCAGTAGGAGGGCAGTGTCTAGGTTTGGCGTACGCCTGAAGAAAGCCTTTTGTCAGAAAACATTGTGCTACAGTAAAGTTTGGCGGATGTGTAATTATGGACTGGAGATAATTCTCATAGTATGAAATGAGGCCCTTGATCCAAATGGTAAGCTCAATGCCGACTTCTTCTAAAGCATTCTAGACAAAAATGTTCTTCCTACGCTGTTGGATCATTGTTATTTCCAGGATGTCAACGCTACTTGTCATGTTGCGAGATTCACCATGAATGGACTGGCCTGCCCAGAGTCCAAACTTGAAAATACTTGACTGTAGAAAAGCTGTGAGAATTGAAGAATTGGGGGGTGTAGTAACCGTCTAAAATCGGTGAATGAGCTTGTATGTCTTCTCCAAGCCCCGAGTGAAAGAAAATGCCACTGTTCATCATCCAAACACTTGTGGAAAACATGCTCCGGAGAGTCAAGGCTGTAATTGTCTTGAATAGAGGGCTATACTAAATACTGAATATGAATAAATTTTTTTTATCTCTTTATTTACGGATGTCCAATTACTTATCGGAAGATATATTGTAATATAATTAATTATTAACTTATTAATTATTGAGTAGATAAACGTTTAATGAGATAAATGTAACGTATAAACAATAGAAATCTAACTCTATCTTTTGTGACGTTTGATTCAATAATGGTAGTGTGTTTGAAATATAATAAGTTAGTTTAATTAAGTCACAGCTATTATTTACATTAATATACAAGTTTTCACTATGAGATGATTTTAGAGTCCAAAATAATTTTGTGAGGGAGGGATCTTGTTGGTGTCCGTTCACTGCCAGTTTCCGCTGTTCACTCTCTCCGGGTCCTCTGCGGTCCTCCTGCGGTTGACCGACCTCGTCCCCTTTCACACCCCACATCCGGTGGTGGCTAAATGCTTCCCCTCGGGTCAAAGGTTGCAGGGGCTAATTAAGACACGTCCGTCGCAGTATATTAGCGACTGCAGGTGTCTTTGCACGTGTGGTCATCATTCTTCTAAAAACTGACCCGGCCGTGGGAAGCAAGTCCCAGATGTCTCAAAGGGGGACGCACATACGTCACAGCTTTTCCTCCACTCTTTCAGACTTTTCGTAAAGAAAAGTCCAGGGTCGATGATGGTAACTGAGGTGACTGACCTTTGGAGTTGTCGGAGACACAGGGAAAATATTCCTTTGAATAAGTACTGCCATATTTCTGAGTTGTAATAAAATCTAATAAACTTACAATTAAATTCGAAATGCATACCGCGAGTGAGTGTTCTTGCAAGGGAACTTACACAAATGCTAATCACGAAAGAATAATCATTACCAATATAACAAGTATTCATATCAAAATTTTAAACACTCATACACAGTACTTATTAAAATCATAATAAAATTTTAAACACTCATACACAGTACTTATTAAAATCATAATAAAATTTTAAACATTCATACACAGTACTTATTAAAATAATAATAAAAAACATGTTGCTATAATATGCTTAAGGTACCATCTTACACATAAAACATTCTTCCCAATATTCTCATTAACGGGTAATACTAATGAATAATAAGACAGATCCATAATAAACCCAAGGTAGAACACATATTAAGCAATTCAATATTATTACATTCCATGTGTGGATCCTTTTAACATACATATCCATTCAAAATTAATTTCAGTATTAGTAAGAACATTATTTACCGACAAATACTAATCATTAGCAAATACACATGATTGACACCATTTATTAACTATTTACAATTAACAATATTCCACAACAAATAATCACGACAAACAAACATGACTATCAATTCCTAATCATCGATCGCTGATCTGCTGAGACTATCTGCATTTTTATAACTTTTACCCGATCGATGTACAATTCTAAAATTATATGGTTGGAATGCCAAAGCCCATCGCATTAATCTAGGGTTAGAACTAACGTTTTTATTTAACCATACTAAAGGGTTGTGGTCGGTCATAACTAAAAATGAATTTCCATCTAAGTAATAATGTAACCTTTTAATTGCGAACACAATACTAGCACATTCCTTCTCGGTCGTAAAATAACGTTTCTCAACATCTGAAAATTTTTTACTCAGATAAAGGATTGGGTGCTCCTCTCCTTGGTCATTAAATTGAGTTAGCACCACCCCCATGACATAATCAGAGGCGTCGGTTTGAACGATAAACTCCCGTTCAAAATTTGGCGAGTACAAGACGGGTTTATCAGTTAGCTTCTTTTTTAAATCTCGAAATGCATTTTCACAGTCGGTTGTCCAATTAACCTCCCCGCGTCTTGCCTTTCTCTTCAGTGCATCTGTCAGAGGTGTAGCTATTACGGAGAACTGATTTATATATCTACTGTAGTACCCCGCTAAACCAAGGAACCCTCGTATATGTGTTTTTGTACGAGGGGTAGGGAACTCAAGAACAGACTGAACTTTGACCTCGAAAGGAGTGCGGAACCCCTGACCCACCACATGACCTAAGAATTTGACATTCTGTTATGCAAACTTACATTTCGAGGGTTTTATTGTTAATTGGGATCTCCTGATTCTTTGCAGGACTATTTCCACATGTTTAAGGTGTGACTCCCACGTATCCGAAAAGATAGCGATATCGTCTAGATAAGGGACAACGAAATGCTCTAGACCGTTTAGTAATTCTGCCATGAGTTTACTGAAGAAATATGGGGCATTCTTTAATCCGAAACTCATTCTTAGGGGTCTGTAAGTACCAAAACTAGTACAAAAAGCTGGGTATCGTTGTGCAGTTTTACTCAGAGGAATTTGCGAATATCCTTTAGATAAATCTAAAATGGTAATAAATTTAGCAGAGGAGAGCTATTCTACGCGTTCTTCGATGTTGGGTAGAGGAAAGTACTCCGTTCTAATAATTCCGTTTAATTTCCGATAATCGACACAAGGTCGAGGATCCTTGCCAGGTACCTCAACTAAAATCATAGGGGGCATATAATCCGATTCTCTAACCTCAATGATTCCTAATTTTAGCATTCGATTAATTTCGTTTTTTAAAATTTCATTTTGTCGGCGTCACATTCGGTACAGCTTCGTTCTAATTGGCTTATTATTAATTAACTGGATCTCGTGTACAACCAGATTAGTTAAACCGGGATCATTTGAGAAACATTTAGAATGTTTATTTAGTAATTCGCGCAGGTGGTTAACTCGTATGTCTTAAAGACATTTGCTTAACTCGCTAACCTGGATGACATCCTCGAAAACATAAATGATGGAATTGTTTTCGAAGTATGGGATTTCTAAATCCTGGTCTGAGAGATTGATGTGCTTCATAGGTAATTATTAAGTTAACATGTTCCGGCCTTTTATAATACGGTTTTAGCATATTTATATGATAGATTTGGGAGGTTTCTCGTCTGCCGGGAATTTCTACCAAATAGTTCGTTTCGGAAATTTTATTTAAAACCGCCTCAGGACCTATCCACTGTACTTGCTAATTTATTCGCTCGAGATGTAGCCAAAACAAGTACTAAATCTCCATCCTTAAATTCGCGTTTTACTGGATTCTTATCATACCAAGTTTTCCTCTTAATTTGCATCTCTTCCATTTTATCTATAGCTACCTCCTGACACCTTTTTAATCTATTAATTAACTTAAACACATATTCAGTGACGGGATCATTTTCTTCTTCCGGTTCCATCCAATGTTCCATTACGAATGTTTCTGGAGTCCGCAAATTTTTCCCATTCCCAACTCTGACGGTGTATACCCTGTACTCTCGTGAGTTACAGTTCACAACGGAAGATATTTGTCCCATTCGGAGCCTGCCTCTAAACATAAGACTCGACGGAGTCGTTTCAATGTTCGATGAAATCGCTCAATAGGGTTACTCTGAGGATGATACACAGAACTATGCCGGACAAGTATTCCGAATCTTTCAAAAAACTCGGTAGTCAGAGCACTAGTAAAGGAAGTACCCTGGTCTCATTGCATTTCCCGCGGAAATCCCATACGACTAAAGATATTTAACAGAGCATCTGTAACACTAACCGAACTGATATCAGCCACCGGGATAGCTTCAGGGAATTTTGATGACATGCATATGGCCATGATAAGATATCGATTCCCATTAGATGTGATTGGAAGAGGCCCACATGCATCAATATTTAGCTTAGTAAAAACCTCCTGAATAACCGGGACCGATTTTAGTGGAGCTTTCTTTTTCTCATTTGGCTTTCCAGCCCTCTGACACTGATCGCAAGTTTTTACGTACGCTTCTACATCCTTATAACAATTCGGCCAATAAAAATATCGGTTTAACTTGTCTTTAGTTTTCGTAACCCCCAGATGAGCAGAGGTTCCTTCATGACATAACGATTTAATTTGCTCACGGAACCTTTCTGGCACTACTGTTAATTTAGCCACATTACCTAACTTATCCTCGCATTTTTTGACAAGTAACCCGTTTTCTAGAGAATAAGCCTTATTTGTTGCCTGCACCTGACTGACTGCCTGTTCGCGCAATGATTTAATATCCTCGCTATTTTTTTGAGCTTCAATTAACTCATCTCGAGTAACTTTTAGCAGCTCTAACTCCGGAACATATTCCTGCAGTTCAGGGATTAAAATTTGATCCTCTGCCTCCGGAGAAACAATTATAGCCTCATCTTCCCCTTTCCTATCGCTACAGCTATTTAACTCTATTTTTTTTCTAGCCGCTATGGTTTGAGACCTTGTCTGAACAGCATTGACTACCTCAACTGAAAGAAAATCATTGCCTAAATTTTCTTTTATTAGTTCGGCCGTTTTGTTTCCGAGCAAATACTGACCATGTTGGTTTAAATGATTACCACAAACTGCTGCTTTAGTCTGCTTAAGTTTCCGGAAATTTTCACGACCGCCAAGGGTAAGCAAACCAATTCTGAGCTTAATGGTTGTTTTACCCAGACCTTTTCACCGGAGAAGGAAGAAGAATTAATGTATTTAGCACACACCAAATCTATTGTTGCCCCCGTATCCCTAAGTATATCTATTTCTTGACCATTCACAGAGCCCTTTGTTACATATGAACCATGAAAATCGGAGTTCCCATTTCCTTCAATATTATTGAGAGACTCCGTTGCTTTATTCCTATTTAATTTCGGGCATGCCGCCTTTATATGTCCGGGCAGGTTGCAATGGAAACATTTTTGTATCACGCGTTTTTCTAAAACTCTCCCCCTATCGCCCTCAGGAAGAGAAACCACTGGTTTTGGGGGAATTTCCCCGAACCTAGTCTTCTCCTTAAACCCGGAGGTGGTCAAATTCCTCTCGTTCCTGCTGAATTTATCCGCGGTTTTTGAATTTATTTTCCTGATATCCTCGTAGTTGTCAAAGAGTTCTGCTATTTGAGTAGATGATTTGAGGTTCGCCTAATCATCTAAGAAATGTTCTCTCATACTAGCATACGCGAGTTTTTTTAGTTGGTCGACAACCATTAAATCTTTAAGGTCCTCAAACGACTCGATCTCTAGGCCGATTAGCCACTCCTCTAAATAGTTATTAATTTCAAAAGTGAAGTCTTTCCAGGTACTATCCGATTTCTCTTTTGGTGTTGAACAAATCTCTGGCGAAAGACTTCCGGACTTAACTTAAATCGTTTAAGTAATAGTTTTTTAATATAGTCATAATTTTCTGCTTGTTCCTCCGGTTCGCGAGCAATGAACTGCACGATATCCAAAGGTAACAAACCTAATAAATGCCCTACCCAGTCTGTTTTTTCAATTAAAGCCCTTTTAGCCTGACGTTCAAAAATCACCAAATACAAATTAATATCTGACTGATTTGGATTAAAATCTGGGATTAATTTTCTTAAATTTACATTCGAGGTTACAGAACGGGGATTTATACAGCCGGTTGATTCATCGTTTACACTATGTCTGGATTCTATTTTAAATCTTTCTAGATCAAATTTTATATATAATTGTAATTCTTTCTCTTTCAACGCGTGCTCCGCTAATCTCAAGGTCTCTGCTCTTTCTGATTCTGAAAATCTAATTTTTTGTGCTCTTTCTGATTCTGCAAATCTAATTTTTTCTGCTCTTTCCCATTCCTCTTCAATTTTCCTATTTGCAATAATAGTCTCAAACAGATTTTTTACGAATTCCTCTTCGTAACCCTCACTGTTAGTGATTGCGGTTTTGAGGTTAGGGACAGTCATGTTTGTTGTGACATCTACCCCTAATTCCTCTGCGAGTAGCAACATATCTTGCTTTTTCCCTTTTCCGAGAAAAGCGATTTTTGAACAATATCAGCACAATATATTTGTTAAAATTCACACAATATTTACTACTCTCTAGTATCACAATAACACTGGTCTCATGCAAACACAGAAACAAACAAAGAAAAATTTTAACACTGTAAAATAATCAAAACTATCAAGAAACTTAAAAACACAATAAATCTTAAGCTAAAAGTTGCACACAATACTCGTATTTACAATTCTCTAGAACCACAATAACATTGTTCCCATGCAAGAAAAAACACTAAGTATCTCAAAATTTGTAGTAGAAATTTTAGCAATGCAACTAATGCAATCGAGAAATATAACAGTACTCACCCCTTTTGAAGTACTATCTGCTGGAACTTGGGAATACCGAAGATCCGGTTGACATTTCTTGCTTTAAAGATGATTTCTTTCGTTAATGCTGTGACGTTTGATTCAATAATGGTAGCGTGTTTGAAATATAATAATTTAGTTTAATTAAGTCACAGCTATTATTTACATTAATATACAAGTTTTCACTATGAGATGATTTTAGAGTCCAAAATAATTTTGTGAGGGAGGGATCTTGTTGGTGTCCGTTCACTGCCAGTTTCCGCTGTTCACTCTCTCCGGGTCCTCTGCGGTCCCCCTGCGGTTGACCGACCTCGTCCCCTTTCACACCCCACATCCGGTGGTGGCGAAATGCTTCCCCTCGGGGTCAAAGGTTGTAGGGGCTAATTAAGACACGTCCGTCGCAGTATATTAGCGACTGCAGGTGTCTTTGCACGTGTGGTCATCATTCTTCTAAAAACTGACCCGACCGTGGGAAGCAAGTCCCAGATGTCTCAAAGGGGGACGCACATACGTCACACTTTACATTTTTTTTTATTCACGTTTTCCCAGTGCGTTAGTTGAAATAGTTTTCAATTTCATTTATAACGGGGGGGGGGAGGCTTTAATAAATTAAAAAAAGAACAGAGAGGAAAAGATATTTTGAAATTTTTCGAAAATTCTGACAGTTTTTTGTACAATTTTAATTATTCCTCATATAACGTGCTTCTTTAATTTCTATTGTTGAAAAGCAGGGTTTTAGAACTTTTCCTTGCCCTTAAGGAATTTTTAAGCATTTCATCAATAAATATGAGATTAATTATTTATATTTTACGATATTTTTTTTTTTTGTATTACAAATCAGTAACACTGATACAGCAGTCATTTTGCAATCTATACATTTCATATGATTAATCGATTTATTTTCTACCTTATTTCTTATTAAAATAATTGACTGAAATAAAAACCATCATATTTCCACTTAAATATTTATTTATAATTAAATTACTTTATCCAGTTGTACATTGTTTGATAATACAAATCAAACGAAACTTGTGAATCCTATTTTTCAATTCCTACAAATAGTTCATAATCTCCCTATATATATATATATATATATATATATATATATCTTGTTCAAATTTACAATTGGAATAAAATATTTTCTGTTCGTCCATTCAAGTTCAAATACATTTTTTAAAACTTGTAGTGGAAGACCCTTCATGCTAATACAATTTTTTCAAATATTAATTCATTAGTTAAACTTAATTAATGAATAAATAGGACAAACGAAGATACTAGTCAAACATCATATATAAAAAGGAAAATCGCTCGTTGTGCCCATGTAGAGCAATGGATAGCACGTTGAACTTATAATCCAGAGGTCGTGGATTCGAATCCTACATGGAATGGCTTAATTTCTGAGAATGTGTTTTATGAATGAATAAATAGTAACAAACAAGAATAATGGTCCAACACCATACATAGAAAGGAAAATGCAAAATCGCTTTATATTTTGTTACTTAGTATATATATTTATATATTATAATTATTTAACAAAATTAACCAAAATAAAAGTTTTCTCTTGTTGACCTAAGTAGGAATTGACTTCATCTTTTTTTTTTTATTACTTACTAAGCTGCAACATACATGTTATTGCCATGCATGGAAAATATATTATTGTTATTATACTGTTTCAAACTCAAATTTTTGATATTTGGAGGTTTTTTATTATCCAAAACAATGCACATCAAAATAAGATACAAAAATAGGAAGCAATTGTTAAGTACAGTTATTCACAAATGTAGCGATTTACTTATTTATATAGAAAAGTGCTGAATAAATAATAATGGAATACAAATGAATAAGTTAATTCAGATGAATAATAATAACCATAAGGAATCAATGACAAAACAATGGAACGAGAAATATACTAACCTGTTTCAATCGAGACACTTCTACTGAAATTTTTCAAGAGTATTTTTCTAAATATTAGCGATAATAGTGCATTGGAAGTTTTTTTTTATACCATTGATGTTCTATATCAATGTGTCGACTTCTTGAAAATCTGTGACTCAAATATTTTAGCATCTCTCTTTGTAAATCATTTTACACAAATATTATTTTATAAATATTTACAACTTAAACTCTTAAAAAACATGAAACAATTATTTTTATTTTGGCAATCAAATGCCAAGATTTAATAAATTAGATATATATATATATATATATATATATTAAAAAGCTTAGCTTGAGTTATTACAAAAGTTTATCAATATCCCATTTTCAAACTTATATTTTGTTTTCTGAATAGAAATACCAATTTAATCACAAGTTTCTGGCTGACTCAAGGAAAGCCTTCAATGCATTCAAGCGAATAAACAAATAAGAAAGATCAAACGGATGATGTGGTAGAACTAGTTTCAGTTTACAAAGATCATAGAATGAAAAATTACAATACAGAGAAAATGTGCAAAAAATACCCGATTGATAGCAAATGTACAGAAACGATTTTGTTTTTCCTCTGAATTACAGATCCCCTTTGTCTTAAAGTATGGGTTCCAATGCTTATCAGAAAAAGTGAAATTGTTCAATTTATTATGACGGAGAGTTTTTCCCTTTTAATTAATTGTGCACGTGTTAGCAAATATTGAAGAGAGTTGTTGGAAAAAAATTACTGCTTGTTTTTTTTTTTTTTGTACTTGTTTATGGTATGTAGTTTTTAGACACTGTTAGAATAATTTTTACCTTCCAAAAGCTGCAAAACTATATCAGCACATTGTTTCAAAACTAAAAATGGGAGAATTCTTTTCTAATTAAAAGTTGATTCAAATTTAGTTTTAGTGTTTTAACCCTCTCGCTTCGCATCGCGCAATTTCCATGGTCAAAGTACACGTAGCAGACGCAGCTAAAGGGTTCAAGTTGCTTTTTTAATCCTTTTGAAGAGATGCTTATGTTACAAACAGAATATAGTTGAGCTATTTTTCCAGAATCTGAAAGAAGCGCATCTCAACACTAAAAGGAGCATAATATAGAAATTTATTTAAAAAAAGAGCTAATTAGTTTAAATATATTGGTATATGCATAGCACAAATCAAAAGTAAAATACTATTAAACATTCTCACAATAACCAGTTAGTTTATTTTACTGTAAAATACATCAATTAATCAAGTGATCTTTATTTAGCTAGATTTAATTCAAGGCCAGTTTTATCTATATTTGCTTTTTTGGCAGATATTTTGACAAATGAAAATAATGCATTTTTATAATGCTTAGTACGAAAAATAATTGTTGATCGGATTCAATTTAAAATGATATTCATCGCTTACGACAGCACCTGCATATTTCATCAAAAAGATTTTGTTCAATTTAGCACCGTTAAAGTTAGCTAGCATCGTTCAATCGAAAAGTAAGTGTGGTACAGAAACCCGTTTCCCATTGGCGATCAACAAATATTTTTAAGCTAATGAAAATAGATGTAGGGCTATAAGAACGATGGTAAATTATTTATCTGACCACGTTGATATCAACATCAACTACACAGATGGTCAATAAAGTTACAAGATCCAGAATGAATGATCTGACAAATGTCGAAATCTCATAAATAGGTTGAGATGTGCAAATTATTAGTATTTCTGCGTTTTAGAAGACTCATAAGGAATAAATGACATGTGAAGCACGCAAAAAGGAAAGTTGTGTAGTGGATTGGTTTTTCATCCGAAAAGGGCTTTGAAAGGTCGCAGTTTGCTCAGAATATTAAGTTATGTCTCGAATAAGACTAAGAAATGCTTTCCAGCAAGTGTATGAATTCGATGAAGGCAGGATCATTGCCTATCGGGAGTGTGGATATCGCCCTAAGCACTGATCGAAATCCAACCACTGTTCATGCGAATATGGAATCAATATGTTGCTGAGGGGCATATTGAACGACATGCAGGATCGCCACACCCTCCCATGACTAAAGCCCGAGAGGAGCGACATATTGTGAGGTTGGCCGTGCAAAATCGTGCAACCACATCACGGATCATTAGTCAGGAAACGGGCATGTTTGCAGCACGCCCAGTATCCGTTCGTATGGTGCGACGACTTTTGCAACAGCGTGGACTGTCGGCATAGAGGCCATTACTTCGGCTTCTCTTGACAACGCAGCATAGAGAGACGGCGATTCCGGTGCACCGAACGAGGAAATTGGAAGCAGGAGTGGCACAATCTCGTCTTTTCAGACGAGTTCCGGTTTTACGTCCGATAGCCGTATACAGTTCTGGAGACTTCGAGGAAAACACTCGTTGCCTGCTTGCATTCAATATCGGCATAAGAGCCCTGTACCTGGTGTGATGGCTTGGAAAATCATTGGATAAATGACACGCACACCTTTATCTCTGATTAACGGTAGTTGGAACGCAGATTGGTACATTTCTGAGATTTTACGATCAGTGGTTGTGCCCTATCATTGAGACCTTCGAAACGCCCTCAGCTAAAAGGATAATGCAAGACCACATGTTACACGTCGTGTTCTTACCTTTCTCGATACTCAGGAAATTTGATTGTCTCCCTGTCCTGCTCGTTCTCCAGATCTGTTACCCATTGATAACATCTGGTCAGTTGTTGTGTTGTTGCTTATGCCACTTGATCGACAGTAGCATCAGATCAAGATCCACGAAATTCATCGCGGCTAAGGGCTAGATTTTTACGCCTGTCGTTAGCCTTATCTTGGAGCACCATGCAGGTGACACTACGATTTTGTTTAATTCCACCCCAACTTTGATTGAGAACACCCTGGGGGTGGTCAGGGGGCCTCTCACCTCTCTTCCCCTTCCACCAACCTCACGAGAGGACTTGTGGCTCGACGGCTATTTAAAGTAACCCCATTGCCGCAAAGGCACTATACATTCACAAACATACATGCTTTCTCCGGGGTTCAAACCCAGGCCCTACGACACCGCAGTCAGCGTCGCTAACCACTATGGGTGGCTGACATCTGCTCTTGGGTTGCTGAGTGACAGGCGGCCACCCCTCTACAGCCAATACGTTTGAGAAAGTGTGGCATAGACTTAAAGCAGCATGGAATGAGTTAACCGTTTCTGTGATCCAAGCCCAATTCGACTCCATGCCGAACCGGGTTAGGGCCGTTTTAGCCAGCTGTTTCGACTGATTTTACACACTCGTTAACTCACAAATTGCTTGCAAATTTAACCATTTTGTCTACATGCCATACTGTTTACGAATAATAAAGTTCTTTTTTTGTGCTTTCCTTCATGGTGTTGCAACTTGTATGGCCAATTTTGTATTATTATCCTTATTTTTTGCTGAAGTTTGCTTTTTTTTTTTTTTTTTATCATTTTAGCTTAGTTTCTGCATTCTTTCTGCCAAATGAGTGTGTGAGTGAATGTTAATCAACATCGCGCTTTAAAGCAACTCGAGAGGTATTGGAGATCGAATTAATAATTTTAAACTATGGTGGTCAAGTGAAGAGTATTACACACCTCAGATCCAAACTTCCCCCATAACCACATTATTTCAGCCTAAATAATAAGTGTTTCTAGGTTTTTGTTGTTCAATGAACTATTTCATGTGGCCTATTGTTGCCTTGTCGGTAAAGGTATGCTGTCCTTGTTGTTCCCTTGTAGGTTATCTTCTATTTGGAAGTTGGAGTACAGATTTCTCTAAGGAACCCTCTTTGAGAATATTGGGTATTGTTTCAGGATGGGAGATTACCTTTTGATCCACTTGCAACCAAATCAAACTTTAATATCTACATAATGTGGTATAAAAACTGAGGGGGAGGGCTGCATTTTTTAAAATTTATTTTTACGTTAGTCGGAGTTTGAGGATTTTATGCAAATCAGTCGCAAACAACAAGATAGTTCTTTTATTATCGAAAAGCCAATCCTTGAAATACAGGATTCAGCAACAAAATTCGCACAATAAATATCAGAATGTTTGTACACCTTCTACAGCACTCAGACTCAATTATCAGCGTCTAAAACACACATATGTAAAAGATTATTCACAAGCACAGCAGTCATTACATTTCATGAGATGATCAATGGCATTTGAAAATTTAATAGTTTAACACATAAGTTTTCAAATTTTATCCGTAAAATCTGTCGAGAGCTCAAACGTCCTCCCGTTGGTGAGGTGTGGTAGTTAGGAGAGGGGGTGCCAGCTCAGGTGTCGTCCGCGTCACTTGACCATGGTTCAAAATGACGCGGACCGTACCAAAAAGCCCTCGTGTAGCTGAACAGTGGGACGTTAATATTCACTCACTCACTCAAATTTTATCATTTACTTCACTTACTGTTGAAAAGTATTTTATACAGAAGGTCGTTCGCACTTTATGGAAACATTTTGTGATTTATTTTATCGTTTGCATTTTGAAATAAAACTCTGGCAACTTCAGAATAATCGTCTGCTATTGTTTTCCTTTGAATGGAATAAAAAAAAAGGATTTATTTTGAAAATGGCTCCTAAAATAGACGGATAGCTGGAAGGTTTCGTAATTGAGCTTTCCGAGGAGAAATACTAGTTTCAGCAAATAATTAAGCAGTGTAAAAATCCCGGTAGTTGTATTTTAAAAAGAGGTATTTATAATATATTAAGTTTGAAAGGAAAAAAGAACGTGTATTTGAAATTAAAAATGAAAACATGAACTCACTAAACTTCTTCCTAAGATTGTCCGAACACCGGCCAATATCAAGAGAGAGATATCTTTGATCCTAAAAGGAAATCCGTCGACTCAAAGACTCAAATGACATTCCAGGAATGTCATTCGGCACTGTAAGTAAAATTCTTGATAAAGATTTAAAATTAAAGATGATGTTTAAACCAAAACTTCATCTGCTTTCGCCAATAAATATTGCTGAAAGAAAAACAAAATACAGAAAATTATATGAAAAACGCCTAGCTGCCGAAAAATGAAAATTTGTGGTAACATTCGACGAGGCATGGGTGTATTTAAATGACTGCAATATCAATTTTATTATTGCTCAGAAAAGTTCCCAAAAGGATTAATGATAGTTGATGGATTTTGTTACAACGGCAAATTAAAAATCAGAAAAGTCTCAAGTAAAGCCACAATTAATTCACTCTACTATCAGTAGAATATTTTTATAACCTATTATTGAAGAATAAATGACAGCTTTATGTGAAAAGGACATTGATAAAGTTGATTTTCATATTTGACAAAGGCACACGTCTAAGTACACTGCCGCCTGTCGCTTATTTGGCAAAGAAAGAGACAGAAATAGAATGTATCCCATTGGACGAAATACCTTTAAAATTACCTGATGTTCCTCCATTGGACTTTTGTGCTTTCGGTTTATTTAACCTAGTCTTGGGCCATTGGCGAGCCAAAAACATCGAATAGACTTTGGGAAACAAATCTAGAAGAATGGAGTAGTTTTGGCAAGGCAGCAACTAAGAAAAAGTTTACCCTCATGGAAAATTCAAGCTAGAGCTATTGTCAAGAATAATGGCTATCAGATAAAAGCAAATCCGCACCAAATATACAGCAATGATAGCTGAAAATTAGTCATCAAAATAGTTTCCGTAAAATGTGAACGACCTTCTGTAGATATTGTTTCTGTCGAAATCGTTAGAACTAAATATTAATATTTATTAAGTGTATGAAAAAACCACAAATATATGCAGATTTATCTTGCAACTACTTGAGGAATGAGATATTTAATTAATTAAAATATTCTTTTATATCTTTTATCACGAGAGATAAAGAAGACATATATGAGTGCCATTTAATTTTATGAAATTTACGAAGACCATATGAAAACTCTTGTTATAACAAACACTTGAGAATGGGATATATTTTTCAATGTACATATGTGTCAATTTCTTTTTCAAAAAGGATATATATTTTATGATATTGTTTCATTTAATAATTTCCTAATTTGTTCTGAATGCTGTTTTGGAGATTGCTTTCAAATGTTCAAAATGGGTTAAAGTACAAATTCTTCAAAATTTAATATGTTGAATAATATAAAACTTTATGCACTTGATTAATATATCTTATAGATTCGTATTAAATTTCAAACATACATAAATTCGAATAATTAATTTTTTAAAAAAAGAATTGCATTAATGTTATGCGTTGAAGGTCATGAGTGGAATATTTAAATTAATTTTTATTATTAACAATATAATTCTACTCTCTTTATTAATATAAGTTAACTTGTTCTTATTTTGTATTATGTTTATTTCTGCATTTAAATAATTTAAAAGGGTGTGCAAATATTTAATTGCATTTTTAAATTTTCATCCGTGTCATTAAGGTTTTGCTTATGCTTTAGTTTTTGAATTGGTTTCTTTATATGTATCCTATAATTCTATGGGTCAGTCCTATACCACTTCTTACTATTAATTTTTAATCTTCATAGCAGATTAATCAAGCTTAATATTTATCTGAAAACTCATTTAGGTAAGATTTCACGAAATTAATATGCTGTTATTTAGAGGCCAGACCTCCTATTATATATTTCAAAGGAATGTTCTTATAAAATTAATAAAAGGAATTTTTAATAAAGCGAACGAGTAGTATTAACGATATAAACTAGTTGTATTTTTTTACATTTATTGTTGAATTTATTCGCCAAAAATATTTTAACATAAAAAGCGGAATTTTCCCTAAAGGAACCTTTTAAAAGTTTCCTACTTGAAAAAAAAATACGATATTTTAAAAATTTTTTATCTTAATATGGATAGTTGAAGTGGTTTTTAAAAAATCTTAGATAAAAATCGAGGTTATTAAACAGAACAATGTCTTTAGCGTGTGAAAGCCGGGATGTAGACTTAGAGAATAGAAGTCAATAATAGAGGTTTACACTTTTATCACTTATTAATTTTGCATCATTTAAAGATAATTCATCATTAAAGATTTAATGATACACAGCGCAAAATAAAACTATATCTTGAACAAAAAAAGAAAAATTAAATTGCACAGATATTACATAGTTCTAAACATATTTGTTAAAAGAAGAAATAAACAATATTAAATATAAGCATTTCCTGTCATTATAATTAAATAAATAGATAAATAAAAATTTTAATATCAACTTAGTACTTTCATAACACTACGTTCATATCGCAAAATCAGTGGTATAATTTGTGATTTTCAATTTGACACGATTCTGAGCATTCAGTTGTTAACAATTTTTTTGTACACTCGAAATATTTTTCATATGAGGAAAGATTTTTTTAATTAGGTATGTAGAACCAAAGGCGAAAAGCAGAGTACAAGTCATTTTCTCTCTTCAAATAATTAACTGCCACCAGAAATAACATTCAATATTTTACAAAATAGCCATAAATTTATCTTTAGAGTTATCTTTCAAATTTTTTCGTAATTCCGTAAATATCCCTAATTCTGAAGATGTTTGTCAAATAAGATCCATTACAAATTTATCAATTTCCATCCTCTCCAAATTTGTAATGTAGTGCAGAATGCCGTTGAGAATTGTACCGCGTAGGTACCGCATGTGGCATGCGTACCGTAAGTGGCCGACCCCTGCGATACATAAATTCTGAGAGATGATTTATTGTAATCCATTTGCAGTCTAGCACAGCCAAGATTGGATCGGTCATATCAAGCCATGCATGTCTATCCTTACCTTCTAATTTAAAGCAGTTAGCAAGCTCAGGAGCCGTTGCACTTATTTACGTATTACTTACCAGTCTTGTGTGTGTGTGTGTGTGTGCATTTATGAAAGAAGACACGTTTGAAAGTAATTTAATTAATTCAATATTTAAGATATTGACTTAAAAACTATTTCTGCAAAATTATTAAAACACAGTTTTATATAAATTATTTTATATATAATATAGCTATCCTAAGTCAGCAATGTTTATAATACTGTACCATACAGATTTTTATATTTTAAACTCTATTATTTTGAATTTCTCATATATCCTTTCTAAAATCTGTTGTCTGGTTATCTTGCATATAAAATATTTTCAGATGTCTCTCTAGCAGAGAATTTTGACACTATATATATATATATATATATATATAATCTTTATGTTATTTCTTTTATAAATCAATCAGTATGTTAGTAAAATAATTCAATATTCAGTTATAAATTGCTTAATTAACATTAGTCTTGATATGAGTCTTTTATACCTTAACATTAGCGCATGTGTGCAAGTTAGGCTACTTTATACTAAATCTAAATTTCCCTGGAATTCATGAAAAATTCCCCAATAAGCTCTAACATAGTAACAGTGCTCTATGAAATTGCATCATTTGTCACTATTCGGGAATACGTAAGTAAATAAAAAAATATATAAATTAAATGGAAAGCTTACGAAGAATTCGATAAAAATAATTAAAGTAATCCAAATGAACAATTGCAGGAACAAGAATCAATATTATTTTTCAAATAATGGTCAGTTGTAAATAATTCAAGTTAACTACTCAGAAATTTTACAGCATAAAATTTTTAACAAAATGAGCAGAAAGTATTTTAAAGCCTAAATTAATGTATAAATTATAAAAAAATCATAAAAAAAATTGAGTTGATTCAACATAAGTGAATTATATAAGACCAACTCAGAAAATCAGATTGAAATTCAACTATTTAATTCCGGTCTGACTTTCTGCAGCGAAATTCCGAAAGTAAACATGTTAAAATTATTTTCATTTACAAAATATCAGTATTACATTTGAAGAGAGAAATAAACTACAGCAAATTGAAAAATAATACGCAAGGAAAATAATGTTTTAAAAGTGAAAGGGCTAGTAACATTTAAATTACTTTAGGCTTCGAAGTCATTGGGTATTTGTGGTGTGAATGCAATATCATAGAGCCTCTAGACTAACGCCTCTTTGAGTTGAAGTGAAGATTGTCTTGATGAGCGCTTGCAGTATGATTTCTTGCAGACTGTGGAGGAGTCGTGCCGCGACCAGAGGATCTGCAATGTGAAGACTTCCCCCCAGACCTTTGGATACGACCCTTGCCCCGGAGTGAGAAAGTACGCCGAAGTCGCTTACAAGTGCAGACCCAGTGAGTAACGCTTCTGATTTCTTTCCATGCTTTTCTATTTGTCTTTGTCCATGTCATTATTTTCTTACCCTACATAGTGCTGTTCCAGACAAGTTCTTTTTTACATATATAAAGGCTACATCATAAGCAATTATAGATAAATCATCATTACTGGTAATGCCCATTTCTCCTATAACAGTGGTTTTCAGACATCGACTTATGAGTGAGACTTAGAGCTGTAGAATGTTTAAGGGAAGGCGAAACCCATTCCCACATGCACTTAAATGAGTATATCTTAAGATAACTGGGACGTAAAAATGCTTCAAATTTTGCACTTTTTTATTTTACTTTTAAAAAATAGAGAGTACTTTGCTGCATCCATAGATGCATTATTTATGAGAATTTGATAAACAGAATGCTAGAAAATTGAATTTTCAAATTGTAAGCAGATGTGACGTAACTATGATTTAGGTACACATTCTAGGTTGTAGTTCCAATTTATTGAAAATGTTAGATTTTTTGTGCAAAAATAACGGAAAATTTAAAAATTAGTTACAAAATTTTAAAATAAAATTTTGTTTTTTGAAATCTTAATTATGTCTAATTTTGCATTTATGAGTTTTCAGTCAAGTTCTCTCTTAAATTATAAACCAAGTGGATCTTGAGGATTATTCTAAATTAAATATACAGCTTGTAAAATAGACATTTCGTTTTTCTAACTGCTAATTGTAAACACTTAAATGCTCATGAATAACTCTATATGTTTATAAATGTTGGTTGTACTCTAAAATAAATGTTCATCTGTATGAGTGCAAAAACGGAGACTTTTTTTTTGTTATAATTTTTAAAAACGAGTTTCATTTATGTAAATTAGACATCAAGTTAACTTTTTAAATTCATCAATTTTCTTTGTGTATTTTTATAACAATAAAAATACGTGTAGGGAATTCTGTAACATCCTGTAATGATGATGTTCAAAGTAAAGTAAAAATACTAAAACTTATAGATATAAATCTTTGGTATTTTTTAAATGGAGGATGGTGTGAATCGTTGATAACACGTGTTGATGAAGTAGAGAAAGGGTAATTAAAAAAGACTTCTAAATAATCTAGAACTTTAAACTTACAATTTACAAAATGAGAAACGATGATAAATAATCCAATTAATAATGGTATGAAAAAAATATTATTTTACAAATTCTAGATAAAAACATATTTATTTACAATTTTTTCAAAATGCCGTTTTTGGTGATTCCTGTACACTTTTCTCAAAATCTACTCCATCTATAGTGCTGATATTTTGCATATCATTATGTCCATAGATTTTCAACCACAAGTGTGATTTTTTTTTTTCAAATAAACATTCACAAATTTTAGATATAGCACAATTTCTGCATTAAATGCAAAGGAAATTTAAATCACTAAATCTAAAAATATTTTTAATTATTATAAATTTATTTTTTAAAATTTCATTTCATTCATTTTATGGATTGCTATGCTTGCAGAAACTTTGTAAAATTTTATAGCTATATTATACAATGGATTTTATGCAGAGTGTAGCTAAAGGTAAGAACACGGCTCGAAAATAGAAAAAAAAATAGTTATTGATTATTTATAGCTCATACTGATTTATTTGTAACTTAAAATGAATTTTTTTTTTTACATTAACTGGAACTTATAAATATGCAGATATTCACCGTAAAATTTTTACTTTCGTTGGTTTTAATTTCAATAAGTGAAAACTATTTAAATTTGGTGTAGAAAAGTTTATTTTTGCTTGTCGTAGACGCGTCCCAGTTACCTTAAAATAATATTTAAAGTACATCAACAAGTTTTAGATACTCTATGTAAAGATAAAGAAATTTTCATACAAATAGTGTACTTTTAACGTAATTTACTCCATATAATATCAATTTGTGATTTAAGTGTCACCAATGCATTATATATAGTAATTGGAAAATGTGTTTATATACTTTTACACAAAATGTCAAAATCTAGTTCTAATGAAATTATCGATAGTCGTATTTCTTACTCTGCTTTTAATTTGTTTTTATATTTTATTTTGCAGCCACTCCCTTTGAAAAATACTTTTCACTTGAATATATTGTTCTGAACGGTATTAAAATGTTTCTATTAGTGTGAGAAATCCTATTTTTTATATTTCAACCTAACATTAAGGAGCTGTTCTTGCTTAAATGAAAAATTGAATATTCAATCACTTGATATGTTAATAAGTTGATCTTTCATTATAGGCTCTATTTCCCCAAACGAAAAAAGGTTTCTTCCATTGGAACACTATTTGCAAAACTTTGCGCTAACAAGTAGAAAATTGTTTCGTTTGACTCAGAATAGTAAATAATAGAATATTCACAATCGGTAGCACATACAACGAAAAAACGCTTTATAATATCCTTCTTTTATTATATTATAATGAAAGTTCATAAAAAGTGTTACAAAATGAAGTTATTATGCACAAATAGAATTTTCAGTTTTAATGACTAGAATGAGCTTTAGGTACTTATGGATGTACAAAATTAACAGGAAACGTAAATCCATGTTGTGCGTACACATTTATATTTTTCTTTCCATTTTTAATTGTGGAACACAGTTCGAAGACCCCTTTCCTATAATACCTAAAGCAATATTTCTCAAACACTTGTCCGGGATAAATACTTCATGGTCCGTGGACCGATGTCAGACCGCAAACTGACTTCTCTGTAAATCTAACTAATTCGAAATCTGATCATTAATAACTTTACTGATCCCCAATAAAACACTAAAATACTTCACTGGACCTTAGAGTTAACTGACTTGAGAAACACTGGCCTAAAGGAAACTCGAAATAAGCAGTTATTTTTAAAGCCCATTATATATCATTTGCATTCAAATCGCTAATTTACAGCTTTACCTTCATTATAACAAGAAGTCATTTTCGCTCTAGGAAAACCTACTGTAAATGCACATGAAAGATTTTTAATTATTTTACGAGGTAATTCTTTCCTTTCAAATTAATGTTTATTATTACTATCTGTTTTCTGTGCGAAACTGTGTAATTAGATTATAATTCATTCACTGCATGAATAATTTATTGTAACTCAATTCGTTCAGAAAATTAGAATACACATATGAAGTTGTTTTAAAAATATCATTACAATTAAAAATTATTTATATGCAATTATTTTCACAAAAACGAAGAAAAATTACATATTTTCAAAAATTCTCCTTTTTTTTGGAAAATGCTTACATGATACCTTTCTTATGTATAGTTAAGATGTCTATGCAGAACCTGAACTAGGAGTTTTGAAAAATTGACATTATTTTCAGACTATTAGATTAAATAATAACTGGCCATTTTTTTAAAAATTAGAATTTGTCTACTATGATTTTTTAAAAATGAATAAAGCCACTTTCAAATTATATATTTTAAAAGTCCCAGTTCAGACTCTATATAGCTATATATATACAAAATATTATTATTATAAAAGAATTTTCCATAAAAGTAGAATATTCGAAAATATATCATAATTTCTTCATTTTTAAACAAATAATTGCATTTAAATAACTTTTTATTATAATAATACTATTAAAATAATCTTATAAGCATGTTCTAATTCAACTGACGTTTAAGACCCAAAAAGTTATTCATTTATACGCTTTTGTAAAATCATGGTTCCGAACGTAGACATTTACCTTAAGAAATTCTAATTATATAAATAATACGCTTATATGCTATGCATTCGAATAAATAAATAGTTCTTCACCTTAAACAACTACTCGATCCAACAATCGACGAAATATTGGGATTAATAAAATAATGTTTTTTTTTAATTCTATTTTTATCTTTATAAACTTAAGTAGAATCATAATTAAAGTTTGTGTGCACTTCTGTGTCAAAGTAAAAATAAAAATGAATAAATCTTTTGGAAACTCACTCTCTTTGATTTTCTACGCACTAAAATCTCAAAAGAATCTTAATAACGATCTGAAAATGAAAGCAAAGCTCTTTCTTGAAAAGTTATCGCAACTAAGAATCAAATTTTGCTTTCTCCCCACGCACCTTTTTTTTTTGTTTCATTTTCTTCATGGCTCCTCTGTTACGATAATCCCTTTAAGTATTATTAATCCTCTGTCCAATGCCTGATTTAAGAAGAGGCGTCGAGCAATCTCTTAATGACCTTAAGCCTTCCGTAATTGCCTAACCGTACAATGTGAAATGCATATTTATACACAATACCTGGCTGTTAAATAATCGATAAATGATGTTTGTTGAGTTAAAGCAAATGTGTTGGAATGGATAGATGGTTTCCTCAATAGACGGAAGAAATTAAATTGCGTCCATCAGTTCGTTATCAAAAGCTTACTTAAGGCCAGGGCAGTTACAAAATATCAAGTTGTATACTGCACAGGAGTTACTTTGTGAATAGAATATATTTTTAATAACTAGACATTTCTATACGTATCTCTCAAGGCTTCTAAAAATCACTTATGAAAAACTTCTACATGAAACTATTGTTCCCCAAAATTATCCTTATATTGTATTTGATTTATTTCTATTGATTGGGTATTTTCAAATTAATGTATGCTAATATGAGCACAAATGATCTAATTTATATGAGTTAACTGAAGATTAATTGAAAAACGGCCTAATTGTGGCCATATTGTGTGTGTATATATAGAGAGCAAGATTTTTCTTGTTCTGAGTAATACATAACTATTCCCTTTTTTTCAAAATGGAGACAGTTAGAGGCAACTGCTGCTCTTAAACGAGCTACTTTCGGGTTTGTAGGTGCGGGCTCGAGACTACTGAATGATTCTGAACAAGGCACCCTATTTCCTTGTTTTAAATCGTGGAGAATCGCTGCCATTCATTCTGCTTGTAGCAAGGAAAATGAGGTTACTGAAGTGTTAACGAAGAAGATTTGAAGAAGGCTGCATTTTCAGCCATTAATGTAATCTATTTCCGTTAACTGGACAACAGAACGAAATTAAAACGTTACATTTCTTCTTTGTAGATAATCTACATGAAGTGTCAATTTTGATGCATATATCGTGACCATTTGCATCAATAGTCATGAGTTGCGAGTAAGGCGACCCATTAAACTGTAAACGATGATGATACATTCAAATGCTAGTTCTGCTTGAGATAGACTGTCGTCTAGTGCTCCTATTGCCGGTCACTACTTTAAGAGCAGCTGTAGATTTTTTTGGACAGGAGTGAACTACCTATCTACGAGTTCGCTGATAAAAGTGTCTTCTAATTAAGACAGAGCAAACGAATTTAATGAAATAAAATTTATTCACAGCAACATATTCTATTTTGTAAAATGAAAGCCAGCAGCTATTGTTACTTTTATTCTGCTTCGTCTGTGTTTATTTGTCTAAAATAATCTATTGTGAAATTGAATTTATAACACGCTTGAAACTTATCAACAGTTTAAAAGCGAATGAAAAAACTCTTCTAAAGTTAAACCAAGCAATAACAGAAATAAAATTGCCTAGTAACTTATCCGAAGTACAGTTTTTTCATTTGGCTTAGCTATCCAAGATGCAGGATATTGTACTCATAGACACAGTTCAAATTAAGTTCCTTAGATTTGTCCAAATCGTGTAGCCAAAGTCAAAAACAACATCAACTCGATAGGGGTGACTTGGAATTCGAACCCTAAATGGCATCCCAATTAAAATTAGATTTATTTATTAAATGTAACTCCATAGGAAACTGCATCAAATGTCAAACTCAGAAACACTCAATTTATAGCATAAATTGCTACGGCATAAATATAAATTCAACCCGTCATCTCTAGGTATTGTATATGAAAAAAATGGAAATGATACAAACAATGCTCAGTAGAACCTGGATGTATTTTTCTAGCTACTACAGCAAATGCTGAAATGATCCATTTTTCTATATATCTTTTAGAACCTCTCAAAAACGAAAACATATTTTCCTCCTTAGGAAAAGGGTGAGGGAAGACCTTTTCCCCAAAAATCGAAGCAAATAATAACAGGAGTAAAACCACCAAATGATTGGCCATGGAGAAAATTCCTTTTCAGTATCAAACATAAAAAACTGCAGACACATAGTTCAAAATTACCTGAAATCTACACCTAACAACACCCACAACTGCGAATGCGAAAGAAACATAGAAATAATATAAACTGAAGAAGTAATTCAAGACCTTGATGCAAAATAAATAAATATATAAAGCAAAATGAGGAGTGCAAAATAAGGATAAAATAATCAACAAAGCAAAGTTTGAAAAAAATCAAGTACTGGTTTCATTTTTTCATTAGACTTTTTACTCATCTTTCATTCTTTGTTTGTTAAATCTCTATTTTTAAAATTAGTGCCTATATTAGTGCTTGTATTAGTGTAATTATGATAGTGACATAATTCTATGGGAAACCAAAATCTATAAAAGGGCTGGCAATGGTTTGCAAAGTCATATTTTTTCGTTTGTGAGAAATGAGCAAATCAAAGGAGATGTTGATTTTATCCAGGAATTAAATTCGGATGTCACCTCTGTGAGAAATCAATTCGTGAAATTTCGGACATCCTTCAGAAAGCAAAATACCCTGCGAGGGATGTAACTGGGAAGTGGAAACTTCAAGGTAGTGAAATTGCAAAAAAATTTAAGTGGCAGGCCGAAAAAAATCAGAGAATGAACCGTGGAACTCTAATAGGGGTACTAAAATAGAAACACAAGTTCTCATAGTGTGAGATCCACTTTATAAATTTCAGTTTATTATGTTAAAAGCAAAACAATTATTTAAATTTATTATTTTGTTCACGTGAATTTATTTATCATTGTTTAATTTTTTTGTCACCGTGAACTGAACGATATTGCAAAAGTATATTATTTTGTACGCTGTGGCAACAAGGAAGTGCTCGTTCTGTTTTGTTTAATTAAAAGTATTCCATGAAAAAATTATTTATAACTAGGTGAGTCTTGGACTCTAGTTGGCATGTTAATTTGTGAAATAAATGAGATTTGGCAGTATTAATAGTTTGGAGTATTAATTTTCAATACAAGAAACTTTTTATTTTTTATTTTTACGATATCTGGCGTCCGGTGACAGGACTATTAAGTGTCAATATGTTTACATCTGTTAAAGGCTTCAAGAAAGAAGACCTAATTTATTTGTGTCAAGAGATCAATGAGGACTTTCCGTTGAAGGTTACCATATCTACACTGAAAGATGTAATTTTAAACAGTAAAGAATATAAAAATGATCCGGACTTTGTTTCAACCGTACTAGCCACAACTGTTTCTGAAAGGCAGAAAAAAGAAGAGAGAAATCGCCAAGGCGAAGAGATAAAGCGCCAAGAAGAAGAGAGAAAGAGCCAAAAGAAGAAGAGAGAAAGCGCCAAGAAGAAGAAAGAGAACGACAAAGACAACATGAGTTGGATTTGGCGAGATTAAACTCCCGGACAGTTTTACATACTCTAGATGATCAAACTCCAGAGTCAGGCAGTGTAAAAAAGAAATTTCACTTACCTAAGTTAGAATTACGTCATTTTTCGGGAGATTTAAAGGACTGGTTACCTTTTTGGAGCCAGTTCAAATATGTTCATAATGATGTTGATATAGCACCAGAAAATAAATTTCAGTATTTAGTGCAAGCAACCGTTAGCAGCTCACGCGCTCGGGAGGTAGTGGAAAGTTTTCCACCCACCGGCGCCAACTACGCCAAAGCTGTTGAATCTTTAAAATCGCGTTTTGGTCGAACTGATTTACTTATAGAATTCTATGTCCGTGAGCTTTTAAAATTGGTTTTACAAAACGCTTCGCAAAGTTCGACTGTTAATTTATGTACGCTGTATGACCATTTGGAGTCTCAGATTAGGGCATTAGAGACTCTTGGTGTAACAACGGATAAAAGCGCTGCTCTACTTCATCCTTTGGTTGAGTCATGCTTACCGGAAGATATTCTAAGAGCATGGCAAAGACAAAGAGGTCCTGATTTCCATCATGGTGGCGAACCACAAGAAAGGCTTAGTAGCTTACTAAAATTCTTAAAATCTGAAGTAGAATCAGAAGAAAGGATTTGTTTGGCGATGCAAGGTTTCGGTTTAAACAAAAAGAAAGACAATATTGGGTTTAGAAATAAGAAATTTGAACCAAGAGTAAAACAAAATTAAACACCCACCGCCTGCGGTCTTTTTACTAATCCACATACTCATAAAACCAAAAAGTCATGTGCGTTTTGCGAGAAAACTCATCCCAGTGCAGACTGTTTTTCTGCGCAAAAAAAAATGAGTTTAGATGAAAAACGAAGGATTTTGAGGGAAAAAAATTTGTTGTTTTGCCTGTCTGGCTCCCGGTCACCCCGTCCGAAAATGTCATTCATTTTTGAGATGTGTAATTTGCGGGAAGAAACATGTTCCCTTGATGTGCGAAACAAACGAGTCAAGAAAAAATGATTTCAAGAAGACGGAAGAAGCTGAAGTTTTCAACGAGGTCAACATGTCCAACCTGAGTGTGGGTCCTAAAGTGTTTTTACAGACTCTAAAGTGTAAGCTCATATCAGATAAAAAAGAAAAAATCGTGCGAATTGTTCTGGACACCGGCTCGCAAAAGTCTTATATTGTAAAGAGTCTTGCCGAAGAAATGGGATACGTTCCTGTAAAGAAAGAAACTCTGGTACAGTCACTGTTTGGTGGGATTAAATCTAAAGAATTTGTACATACATGTTACAGAATTAGGTTGAAAAATATTAAGAACAATTTTGCATGCAACTTTGAAGCTTTGGATCAGGTAGCTATTTGTAATGATGTATCACCTGTGAACTCCGGGCCTTGGTTAAAAGAGCTTCAAGAAAGGGATATAACATTAAGTGATGTGGGAGAAAAGCCACACAACCTGTACAGGTGCTTATAGGAGCTGATCTTTTTGGAAAGATTTTAATCGGTCAGAGTAGGGTCTTACCATGTGGATTAGTAGCCATTGAAACTTTGCTTGGGTGGACTTTGTTAGGGAAAGTTCCTGATAGTAAAGTTACTACAAGCAATGCCATATTAGTGACATCGATTTTCGCTAAAGAGTTTGACATTTCGGACTTCTGGAAACTGGATTCTATTGGAATCAAGGATCCTATTGAAAAGCTGTCTAAAAAAGTGCAAGAGGATTTGACTACTGAAAATTTTCTTCAAACTGTTAGGTACAATGAAGATAATCGCTATGAAGTTCATTTGCCTTGGTTAGATAACTGTGTGCCTTTACCTGATAATTTTGAGCAAGTTAAAAGAAGGTTAGACACCACAACCAAGAAGTTATTTCATGAAAATTTGTACGATAGTTATGAGGGCATATTTTCCGAATGGCTGCGTGAAGGAATTATCGAAGAAGTACCAATTGAGGAGAAAGATTTGCCTGCTAATTATCTACCTCACAGACCTGTTATCAAAGTTAGTAAGACAACTCCTATTCGCCCGGTTTTTGATGCATCTGCTCGACTCAAAGGACCTCCGTCACTAGATGACTCCTTACATAGTGGTCCAAACTTGATTGAGCTCATTCCTGATATTTTGCTGCTTTTTCGAGAAAAGAAGATTGGTGTAATCGCAGATATAAAGAAAGCCTTTTTGCAAATTAGCCTCTGTAGAGAAGACAGCGACTTTTTGAGATTTCTATGGTGGACAAATAAGGCTTGCAAAGACTACAGGTTTTTTCGGCATACCAGAGTAGTTTTTGGCGTTCGCAGTAGTCCTTTTCTACTAGGAGCTGTATTGAAGTATCATCTTGAGCAAAATACTGATGTTGATCCTTTTGTAACTAGTTGTCTTTTGAAGAGTTTTTATGTGGACAATCTTGTAACCAGCGTCCACAGTGAATTAGATTTGCAGCGAGTGATAAGTGTTTATAATGAGTTATTAAAAAAAGGTGGTTTCATTCTGCGGGATTGGGAATCTTCACTAACAGAGGATGGAAGATCCTTCAAAACAGATCTGTTAGGCCTTCAATGGAATAAAATTGAAGACTGTTTTTCGCTAAATATCAGCTGGTTGAAAGAAGTAAATGTCGACAACATTACTAAACGCACAATATTATCGGTTACTCACAAAGTGTTTGATCCATTTGGATTTGTATCTCCTGTAATGCTTTGTCCTAAAATTATGTTACAAAATACCTGGAAATTATCGTTGGAATGGGACGAAGAAATCACTGGATCCCTTCGACAAGAATTTTTGCAATGGTTTAGGGAACTAAAAGTATTGGAAAATGTTACCGTTCCTCGCTGGATCAACGTTAATCCAGAAAATATGAAGAACTTCTCCATTCATACCTTTTGTGACGCAAGTAGAGATGCATATGCCGCAGTTACGTATCTTGTACAAGAGGGAGAATGTGGAAAGGTGCATTTTTTAGCCTCGAGATCACGAATATCTCCTCTGAAAGTTGCTACAATTCCAAGATTAGAGCTTCTTGCTGCATTGGTGGGAGCAAGATTAACGAAATCTGTGTTAGATGCTCTTGGATGGACGGATATTAGATGTTTTTATTGGAGTGATTCCACTACCATTCTTACCTGGATCATTAAAGATGAAAATTGGTCTATTTTCGTGAATAACAGAGTCCAAGAAATACGGAATATTAGCCAAGTTTTTTCTTGGCGTCATATTTCTGGCTTTGAAAATTCAGCTGATTTACCCTCCCGAGGATGCAAAGCAAGTATTTTAGTGGAAACTAGATGGTGGGAGGGGCCAAAATGGCTTACTTTATTTGAAGACGAAGGACCATGCAATGAATATGAGTTTGATGAAGATGAGATACTAAAAGAGAAAAGGAAAAGCTCAATATTAGCTTTGGTGTCTGTAAATCAAGATTCATCTGCAGGCTGGTTTTATCAGCGCTTTTTTTGAAATCATATTTTGATATGAAAGCATTGTGAAGTTAGTGGGATGGATTTTGAGATTTGTAAAGAGCTGCAGATGCGATGTTCAGCTAAGGAAAAAGGGAAGTTTGGATGCTGAAGAATACAGGGCAGCAGAGAAACAAGTGATAAAATTGGTCCAGTAGGAATCTTTTGTGAATGAGCATGATGCAAAACTAAAAACTTTGAGTGCGTATAAGGATGCCGATGGAATAATACGGCTCAAGACGAAAATAATTTTCCGTCAGGATACAGAAGATTTTAGGGAACCAGCTGTTCTCCCGTCCAATCATAAAGTTGTCGAAAGACTAATATTTTCTCACCATATCAAAAATAATCATGCTGGAACTCAAATTTTGCTTAATATTTTGAGAGAACATTTTTGGATTTTGACAGGAAGAAAAACAGTGCGTTCTGTTATCTCAAAATGTGTCGTTTGCAAAAGATTTTCTTCTAAATGTTGTGATGTTGTATCTGCTCCTTTGCCTGAAGATCGAATACGACAGGCAAACGTGTTCGAGATTTGTGGAATTGACCTGGCGGGACCTTTATTTTTAAAAGATGGAAAGAAGGCTTGGGTATGCATTTTTACATGCGCCGTATATAGAGCTGTCCACTTAGAGCTTGTTTCATCGCTATCGACCGAAAGCTTTTTGCTAGCTCTACGGCGATTTATAGCTCGGAGAGGCCGATATGAAACCATGTACTGTGATGATGGCACTAATTTTGTCGGAGCTTCCAATTTGCTTAGAAGTTTAGATTGGATCCGCATTTGTAGCGACAATGCTCTTCGTCCAATTAAGTGGAAATTTAATCCCCCTTCGTCACCATGGTGGGGTGGATGGTGGGAGAGACTAATTGGTATTCTTAAAAGTCTTTTGAGAAGAATACTTGGAAGAGCAAGTTTGGCATTTGAGGAGTTGACAACAGTTATTTGTGATTGTGAATCTGTAATCAACTCACGCCCTTTGACTTACATCGACGAATGTGACTCAGAATTTGTTCCACTTACCCCTGCGATGTTTCTTCAGGATATAAAAAACTCTGGTGTTCCAGACTGTGATGCGGCAGATCATAAAAGTCTCAACCATCGTGTCAAATACAGGTTAGCTTTACAGAAGGACATTCGAAAGAGGTTGAGGTCCGAATATCTTGGATCTTTGATAAGGAGGCCGGAAAAGACTAGAGCTTCGATGATAACTCCCGGGGACATTGTTCTCATAAAAAGTGACAACGCCAATCGAATCAACTGGCCACTGGGGAAAGTGACAGAAATTCTGCCAGGGAAAGACGGTGTGTGTCGACTCATTAAACTTAGAACATCTCGCGGAGAAATTCTGCGTCCAATTCCTGCTTCCCCCTCCTCTTCTAATGATTCGTCTTTTCCACCTGACAAAAAAATGCATTATCTACAAAAATAGCCTCTATGAAGAATGCTATTCCTAAGTGTTCTGACGACAACTCCATCGACTACGCAGTTGTTCAAAACAAGACAAGACTATGACGGACTGTTAAAATTCCCGAAAGGCTGGATCTCTAATATAGTTGTTGAGCTGTGGGACTTCCACATCTCAAGGTGGGAGGATGTGAGATCCACTTTATAAATTTCAGTTTATTATGTTAAAAGCAAAACAATTAATTAAATTTATTATTTTGTTCACGTGAATTTATTTATCATTGTTTAATTTTTTGTCACCGTGAACTGAACGATATTGCAAAAGTATATTATTTTGTACGCTGTGGCAACAAGGAAGTGCTCGTTCTGTTTTGTTTAATTAAAAGTATTCCATGAAAAAATTATTTATAACTAGGTGAGTCTTGGACTCTAGTTGGCATGTTAATTTGTGAAATAAATGAGATTTGGCAGTATTAATAGTTTGGAGTATTAATTTTCAATACAAGAAACTTTTTATTTTTTATTTTTACGATACATAGGTTGAAATAGTTTGTAGTTCAAAAATACATCAGGTGTCAGTACAAGAAGCAGGATTGTTTATAGAGAGTTCGTGCAACTGTTCAGAAGCCGATTATCAACTCCCAGAAAGTGAAGCATCGACTATAAATTTGCAATGCTCATCGCCTCTTGACTGTGGATACGTGGAAAAATATTCTTTAGAGTGATGAATCTTTGTTTACAACCTGGACGCTTCTGGGTTTGGCGGATGTCCAGCGAGTACTTTTCACGTGGTTGCATGGTGCCGATTGTAAAGATTGGTGGAGAAAGCATCATGATGTGAAAATGTTTTTCATGGTTTCGACGGAGTCACTTAGTTCCTGTGTCTGAAAATAGGAACTCAGAGGATATTCTGAACAATTGAGGATATTCTATACGAGGCTATTCCAAACAATTTCGCTCTAAAAAAACTATAGCAATATTTTGGGGAAAACACATAACTCTTCCAGAAGGATAATTCTTCTATTCACAAACTGAGACCATGATTTGATGAAATGGATATTCAAAAACTGAACTGGCCCTCTCAAAGTCCCTATCTAAATCCCACAGAATATCGATCTAAATATCTCTTTTTCTGGCAAATTAGAACGCAGCTTATGTAGCGAACCAATTGGATCATCCTCACACATATACACGCGTGTGTGTGGTATTTCTGGCGAATGGTAGAAATGTGGTGAGTGAACTATATTCCGTACTATTTTATTTCATGATTATGGGAAATACCTTTGAACTGTTCAATGGATGAGGCATCATTGGGTACAACACTTTATTTGAGGATCACACACAAATATATAAAAAAAATTGCTGGACACCACATAGACTTCTGACATCATAGAAAGCATGCAAGAAACAAAAACGGACTGCAGCTATGACCACATTACGAAGACAAAGAGGAAGGGACAAATAATTATCGTTACTTATACGAGGCGGTGAATGTCGTGTGATTTTTTCTAAAGGAAGCTATGTTTGGTCAGAAACTACATCTCGATAGTTTCTGACGCAATCTTACCTGTAAAAGTTAAAAGCTGTTAATTATTAAATTGGATTACAATTAAATCCCGATAATGAAGGTATGCCAGTTAAATAATTTAACGCCGGTCCTGAAGGAATATATATAGACCACCAATAATTAAAAGTTACTAAACATGATATTAAAGGGAATTATTACATTAAAACAGCTGTTCTGTACAAATAAGGATGGAGTTGACTATAATATAGATTAGATAGTGTTTATAAAAAAATCAATAAAAAATAACTTATTGAAGAAAACATGTTTTAAAATCTTACTTATATTGTTTATTTTTTAATGTATGTGTACAATTTTCAGAATAAATATTTTAACAATGTGATTTTGGTTTGTTTTATTTTTCTTGTTAACAGTGAATAATTGAAAACAAGGCATTGGAAATAAAATGGCTAAATTATGATTCTATTGGTCCTTATGATGTTATATTTTCTTTTAAATGGGTGCTTAAAACTTCTCTAAAAACTCTTTCTAGTTGGTTAAAAACTTGTGCATTTTAAATGTTTTGTTAATGCAAAAATCTACTGTTTTAGTTGTTTTTACATTCTTTTAAGGACTGAAATTTTTAAGTATTTTAATTAAAAAAAAACATTAACTTAAAAACTATAATGTTTGTTTTCTTTGGTGATAGGAGAGTGTAAAATCAGTTGATTTAACATAAAACGAGCTTAATTTGTAATATAGTAATGCATTTTCTTTATTTCCATCTCGATGGATGTGTTTCTATTTAAACAAAACAATTGATAAAAAAAAGTACTTACACACCTGGGCCTAATTAGTCAAAAGCTTTTTTTCTTCAGGTTATATAATATGTGAAAAAGCTATTTCTTTCTGGCATATTTTGAAATTTTTACTTTGAAAAATCTGTTATTTATCATGTTTCCTAGATATTTCTAATAACATTATTGAAGGGCTGAACTTTTTTAAATAAAAGTTAATTTTCTGCTTGTATATGATTTTAAGAAAACAAAATAATGCTTCTAGAAACATAAATATAACTTATAATGAGCCAAATTGTTTCTGGAACTAGTTCAAAATGGATACACATTTGTTTAACTATTACATCGAATTTATTTTTGCAGTTTTCAAAGATTTATATTTGCGGTATAAGTTCGAAGACATGCAGTTTGTGATCAAATAATAGTAGCATTTTTTTTGTTTTGTTTTTTGAAATGTAATATTTTTGTTGATACTTGCGTATTATCGCCACCGTATGGGTGACATTATATAAAACGAAGTACATGGTTGCTAATTCAACGCGTACGACACAAGCGAAATCGTTACTGCTAATTTGGCGAGTTATCTTTGACTTAGGCACTTTCGCGATAATACGTGAGTACCTTTTTGTTACACACAATAAATGTAAAAAGAATTTTGCTTTCGAAGTTAAGTGTAAAAATTTCATGAAATGAAAATAAAATAATATGTAAGATGAAGAAAGTGAAAATTTACAACTCAGTTATCACATTTTTAAATCCCTTAAGATTTGGGTTAATACATATTTTTCTGTTAAAAATTCATATTCGGTACAACAGTATCAAAAAGGAATGCTATACATACTCATTTTATTGTTTTAAATTCATATTTGATACATTAACAAATTCAAATATGAGTGCATTATATACTCATTCTGTTCTTTCATTCTCAAAAATTTGATCCCGTAACTGGTTCAAAATTGAGACCGTACTTGTTGCTCAAATTGAGAATATGCGATTCTCAAATTTGAGTAAGCGTGCATCGGAGCTATTTTGAGAATGTGAAGTACTCAAAAGTGTGAGTAGTTTGCTCTCAGTTTTGAAAATCGTTTCTAGCAGTGTGCGTGTGCACATTGTTGTACTCAGGGTTTTTTTTTCTTGTATTGCATCAGCATTTGCATGCTACAAATTTTAATTAAAACCGGTATGACACATGTGGAAATAACCAGTTGAAAAGATCAAATTGCCCTTAAAGTTTTATTCTTAAAATAATCTTTCTTTATTACACTTGAAGTGTAAAAATTATCATTTTAAATGTTGTATTTTTCTAATAAATTTCCTTTTAAAGATATGCCCCTGAAAGTTTTCTTATTCTAAATACTATGTATGATAAAATAAGGTTAACTTATTTTCTTGAATTCTAAGCATCGCATCACTATTTAAGTAGTATGAAAACATGGTAGAGCTAACTTGTTTCCACTCATATTGTTTACTTGAATGAGCTTCTTCGCATCTAATACGAAAATAGATATTTTTAGGCATATTTATGATTAGTATTGATGCAATAAATATAAAATTAAAGAATGATGTCATAGTTATATATTTTATATATATCAAGGTTATTTACCTACACAAAAAAACTAATTTGTTTCTGGGATATAGAACACCAATTTAACACATATTGACATCAATTATAGTTCTCTGCAATTTCCTTTAAAATTTTATTTTGCCCTCTTTTAAAACTGAGTATAGTTTAAATGTCATCGAAGAATTTTGTCATCCTCGCCTTATGTTCTGACAAACACCAAATTTTTGCGCTCTCTTAAGATAATGGAGAAAACAGAGCATTTATATAAATATAATTAATTTATAATACTTAACAGCATAACCTTTTTATATGTTTTTATATTGGTCGAATTTATATTAAACCGATTTTAAGGAAGCATTTATAACTTCTTTATATTCATATAACTAAATATATAATGAAAGAAGTAATTCAGGATATTATTTCAAGGCAAGCATTTCTTTTTTTTTTTATTTATGAGTACACCATACACATATATTCCGGGGGCTTTATCTTATCTTATACTTTATTTTTTCAAGTTTGAAATTTATTTATCCCATTATTTGTCCTTTTCCTAAGATCCTGTTGCCTACAGATATATGACGGGACGGGAGACGGATGTACGCGTGGAGTGAGAGCCGATTGAAAAACGCATTTTGCGATCGACAACATTCTCCATTCGCGTCATGTCGCATTCCATTTGTGGTTGCCGCCTCCCTTAAAGTGCGAGCCAATCGAATTTTCAGACTCTCGCAGAACCTGCTTTTAAAAAGGGATTTTTTTACAAGGAACATGAAATCGAATTTTACACTTTCTGTCAGGGTTGGGTGACAGAAGGTATGACATGGGGGAGGCACTGTTACTCGGCCCGAGTATTTCCCAAGAGGAGGCGAAATAGAATCCCGAACTGGTCTTCCGGTATATGTTCAATTTTGTTTGAAGCATCACATATACAGAGTATCCAATAATAGTTTATTTTTAAGCGATTGGTGTTACACTTACAGGAACTTTGCTTTATTAATATAGAAGTTCTAGTAAAATAGCTGAACGCTGAGATAACAGCCGAATCTATTTGTCAGTGAATGTTGTAGAACTTCTTAAAGCTATTTATGCCATAACTTCTCTTATACCAAAAATGTGAAGCAAAATGATTTATCTTTTAGTAAACATAGGCAGTGTTAGAGCCTCTATCATCATATTTATTATTACTATCGCGGGAAATGTATATTTCTTGCTAACAAAGAGAAAACCCAGTTTTAAAATTAAAAAAGAAATATTTCCCAGAAAAAATACCATTGGAATTTTCAAGCGCTGCTTCGGATCATATATGCGTTATTAACTGCCATTTCATGTTTTTTTTTTTGTTGCTTTTGGTTCAGTTTACCTCAGGAACAACTCAATGAGTTGCAGATTCTCAACAACTTCCTTTTTAAAACGTAATTTAACCATTCACAACGCCTACAACCCACTGAACGCAACAAATGTAAAAATACATCTGAGCAATTACGATTTATCTTATTTATCCATCCCTAGCAAATTCTTTTACAAGGTTCTAAATAATGAAATATTGAAACAAAAAATGGAGATTTCTTAAAAACTATAAATATAGCAAAACAAAAGTTGGGAGGAGCATGGTACTCTACTTGCTGAAAAGTCAACCTTGGGCGGAAAATTAACCTGAACGCCATGTTTTCAATCGCGTCTTTAAAAACAACTTTCTTTAATATCATTAACCACTCGCTATTTTCTATCTATATTTTATTTTGAATTATTAGTACCCATTTATTTCCATTTAACTCTTTGTACTATATGCTTTTCCTTATCATGTAGCCAAAGCTACTGCACATGCTTAAATTTATGTGTTCATTTTCCGTCAAATAAATTGAATTTAATGCCTGAGAAAATTGCTTATTAATTAAAACATTGAAATAAACGATATAAGATATCATTTATGCGGAAATGTTATGAAAGGTTTTATAACATTTTATGATCTTATCACCCTATGAATATTACGGTTATGATAAAAAGCCAAAAAGGTAGAATGGGACTTAAGAACATAATGTGACGTCCCGTGGACGCAAAACACTAGTTCGAAAATAATTCGTCGTTATCTGAAGGTTGCACAAAATTTCATCGAGCTGAGTCGAAAATGATGGAATACTTCTAACTGATTAACAAAAAGTGCAACTTCATTAAATTACATTTTATATCTTATGGCTTTAAGGAAAACTTTTAGCATATTTAGTTGATAGTTATAACTTTGTGACGAAGAAGAGAATTTCACGGACGTAAAGACTCGATTTTGAAGAAGGATCAAGTTAGTGGCAACTCATTGTGATGAATAATTACGTAATTTACATCAAGAGATAGAACAGAGTGCTGAATGAGCTTAAAATTGTAGAGTGAAGGAGTTGTGAGAGTGGATGTTACAATCCCATTTAGTCTCGGAAAAACTCGACGATGTCTGGGAGGATGTTTGAAGAATAACACAGCAGTTCATTTGTCACCTTCACAAGCACAAAATTGCGATCTAAGACCTCTGCATTTGTCTGAAATAAAGTGAATGAAAATGAACCAGTTAACGGAACAATATGGCAATAACTCAGAGTTTAATTATGGCCCACAACTTTTCACGTAGTTATTTGTAGTAAAAAATGGAGAATTATTTCACAACCACGGGGAAAAAAGCAGGCATTTCATCAAAATATTGAACATCTCTAACGCAATATGGATTCTTGAGACTTGTTCTGTCTATATAAACTAAGCCAGTCCAATTCCGAGTAACCAACTGGGCAATTTCTGGACGCGGGCGGTGGTGAACCCATCTGGTGGATCCGTTTCGCCGCGGGGACGTAATTGGAAGAGAGCTGATCGATTGGCGGAGCCCTTCAAGATTAGATGCGGCCTAATCCGTGGGGTCGCTCTTCTGCAGCTAATAGACCCTTACCTTAATAGGGAAGCCTTCCTAATGATTGTAATCTATGTTATTCCTCAACGATCCATTTGCCTATCGATTAATAATTGGAATAGTCCCTTAATCCTGATTGGTTCAGCTGCAAACAGATTCATTCGGATAAAATTTAGTTCAGAATCACAATTTAAAATTTCGAGCTCCTTAAAGGCGATTGAAATAACAGGTTCTTCTGAAATATATATGTTGCAGTTTGTTAATAAATAATTTGAAAAAGATTAAACATTGCATGTGAGTAAACATCAGAAAGAACTGTTTGGTAGTGACTGGAAACTGAGAGAGTTACTTTTGAGACATTCATTTGCGTCGTAGATTAATTCAGTTAATAATACTAATGCAATCTCTCGAAATTGGATCTCAGCCTTCAATTTCTGTTCGTCATTTTAGTATCTGCAGTCATTTCAAAGGGATTATTTATTGTTGTTAATCAAAAACAAAAAAAAAAAGAAAGGAAATTTTTTTTAAATGTTTATTTCTTAGAATTTTACAAATTTTACTAATTTAAATTTCGTTCTTTCTTCCAATCAGCTGTGTGCTTATCGTTAACAAATGAAGATAACTTGTATGAGTCCATAGGATGAAGTTCATACAAAACATTTATTTTCATTAAAATTTTGCTGAAGAACTTATTACTTAAATAATCCAAAACAAATGTGAGCAATCAATTAAATCGTGTGCGGTCATATCTTGCAATACTCACGATTTCTTTTGAAGCATTAAAAAAAAACGAAATTTCAGAATTTTGAACAATATACTAATGATGTATTTCTTTTGTAATTTCAAAAATCTGAAAATAAAACAGCAAAAATAACAAAAAAATTTTACTTAATATTTTTTTTTCAAAAAATTTAACTGCTTTTGTAGTTTAGCAAGCAATGACTGTGTGACTAGATCAAGTTCGTCTTTTATTAAGTTACCAGCTGTTACGCACCCGCTTTTCTGGGTATTTCATGATGTTGTCATGCCATGTATTGTTTTTTACTCTTTCTGATACAAAGTCAACGTTAAGCTTTCGAATGTATTGAATTATTCTTATAGTCCTCTCCCCTTCATTTAAAAAGGACTGGAAATTGTTTCTAAAATGAAAGTTTATTCATCCATTACAGTGGCTCTTAAACTGTGGTCCATGAACCCCCGGGGGTCCGCGAAGTCTCGTGTAACGTTGAGTTTTCCCTCTTTTACAGATTCTGAAAGGCTTCGTGAAAAAATAGAAAGATGTGTCACACTGGACAAGGTCACTAAATTGTCCCCAATGAAGAAAATTCTCTATTGTATATATATATTTTGATCTAGAATATTAAGTCGGAAAGGGATGATCAAAATCCTGGAAGTCCGTGATGACACGCTGATACATAAAGGGGAGGGGGGCCGGAACGATAGAAAGTTTAAGAACCACTAAGCTATTACATCCACTTTAAACCCTTTCCTAACCGAAAATTGATTTCTGTAATACCCATTTTTAGAGGATTCCCACTCAACAAAAGAAAAATGCTTACGAAGTTTCAAGTCAGTAGGTCTAATTGTTCAAAGATTAGAACGTTTTTAATAAAAAAATGCCCCCATAGCCCCTCGTAATCCTCTTTAAGAGTTGAATTTACATAATATCTGCTCTTTACGGATCTCTGCTCATCAAACTAAACATTCTTATCCAATTTCGAATCTGTAGGTCCAATAATTTTTTTAAAAAAGGAATTTTTTTTGTTGTCGATAACGTCTTTTTAATCCTTTTTCAGGGATAATTTTTTTTCGCAACTCATTCTTAGCATACCTTTACTCAACAAAAGAAACATGCCTGCTAATTTCAATTCTGGGAGTTTAATAGTTCAAATCCGAATTTTGCTTTAAAATGTTTCCCAAATCCTCCTCGTGAATCGATTACTGCAAAAACCATTCTTAGAGTATCTGAACTGTCTGTAGGTGTAATAGTTACAGAGATTTCGTGATGAGGGAGCGAGTTGATTTTCTCTTATATATATAGAAGTGTTCATGTGGTGCACCCAAGGGCTGCCTGTGGCATCCCACCAAAAGCAGGGCTGGTATGATGGTATTGAATGCGAAAAGGGTGTACTTGGATCTTCTCTGCACCTACAAGCATGGATATGAACCCCATGATACAACACGCAGAACCGGTAGTCACATGAGAAGATGATTTGGTAAGGCTTCTATATCCAGTTTTGTCGATACGGTGCGTCAATGTCGTTGCAAGTCTTTTTGTTGCAATGTCAAGAAGAACCGCAACAATTGTCACCTACAGAGAGTCCGCGCTATCTCAGAAGTTGTCGCCCTGTCCAAGGAGGATACTGGACGTGTTACAAGCAAGCTTACTTCTTAACTCAAGGTCTATCATCAAGCAGTTGGATCCTGCCAGGTCGATTTTACAACATGTCTGTCCATTTCGGTGTTAGTAGTGGACGGGCATTGGCACTGCATAGAGTTCAGTATGATCCTCCAGAACCCACCAAGGAAAGCACATTCACAGACTACTTCCTTAACAGTCGTTGGATTTCAACCAATGCCAGTAGCAAATTCATTGAACAATAAACTGCTTTCTTGATAGGTCACGATCCTGCCGCTATCGAATTCACATACGTGCTGGTAGACGTTTTTCCTCTTTATGAGAAGCTTCCAGGAACTTCTCATATAAGCAACTAGCTTTCAAATACAAACTCTGATGGAGACACTCGCTACGTAAGTTTCCTATTATACGGAGTTTGAGATGCCGATTCTCTTCTTGCGTTGATCCATTGCGCTTAAATCCAAATCACTTGCATTCCCAGGTATTTTCTTCCTTTCATATGAATTAGTCTTTTAAGCCATCCTTTCTTCGTGGTTTTGTAATTTTAATGACCAGCAGTGTATCAGGTTTTTCCATATTTTAACTAAATTATTTCAGTTAATTTTACAAAATATGGATCTATTTAAGAGTTGGATGTGGATCACATAAAACAAATAAAACATTAATATTTATTTTATGTATCGCAAAATACTGTACAAATATTTATAATATTTTTAAAAGAAGGGTGGGTTATATATTATATGCTATCTACCAATAAGTATTTGGACATCCATGCAAATGACGATGTCTCCGGTCCTGATCTACGTCATACCTTCCGCATTTAAAATATCATGTAGGAAACAGTATTATTATTTGTCTTAGTCGTATGCTTGATGCCACGAAATTCAGAGCTGTCTAACTTAGAGAAGGGTGTATAATTGCCGGATATCATAGAAAGGGCTGATTCCTAAAAGCCGTATCAACTGAGTTAAGAATTGCAAGATCGACAGTGGTTTTTGTGATTAAAAGGTAGAAGGTGAGTAGGGATTGTAAGAATTTATTTTGTCACACAGCAGATCCACGAAAGTAGGAGATAGAAAACCGACAAGTGCCGTCCCCCCAAAAAAAAATAATCAGAAAACCCAACTCAAATCAGTGACCCACATACTCTAAGAACTCCAACGAGCATCCGAGACTGTTGTTTCGACAAATGTCATCAGAAAGAAAGCACATTTGCTTGGTTTTTAAGGTAGTGCTGCCTTCTATAAGCCTTTGATTACAAAATGCAACCACGTTGCTTGGTTGAAATGGTGCAAAACACTTCAAAATTGAATCTTAGAGGAGTGGAAACCAGTTCTCTGGAGTTATGAATCAAGGTTCTATCTCTACCAGTCGGATAGCAGAGCCTGGCTTTGGCGTATGCCGGTAGAAAGACTTTTGTCAGAATGCGTTGTGCTTACAGTAGAGTTTGGCGGAAGTGTAATTATGGTCTGGGGATGTTTCTCGTGGCATAGACTGGAGTCCTTGATTTCAAGTCATGGTAAACTCAACGCCTACTCTTACTGCAGCTCTCTAGACAACAATGTGCTTCCTACGATCAGGCAATTTTACGGGTTGGATCATTGTTACTTTCAGGATGACAACGCTACTTGCCATGTTTCGAGGTTCACCAGGGATCGATATGGGGACAGTAGAGGGAACCGACTTGCCTGGCCTTCATAGAATTCAAAATGGAATGATATAGAAAACCTCTTGAGCGAGTTGGATCGCTGAATTAAAGGTTGCAGCAACCGCCAAAAATCGGTGAAAGAACTTGCATATCTTTTTTGAGAAAACAATTAGAAGAAAATACCATTATTCATTACCCAAAAACTTGTGGAAAGCATGAATTGGAGTGTTAAGGCTGTAATTCAGCGTTTCTCAAACAGTGGGGCACGTGCGCTAGGGGAACGTGATAACCCAACTAGGAAAGCGCGAGCATATCGAAAAGTCAAAAACAAAGAATTTAAAAAATTACAAATTTACTGAAAAGGAGCAAAACAAAATATACATACGGGCACAATAAAAAATAAAATACACATTTACACTGATATAATTTACTTATAAATGCATCACACAGTACTGCACAATGTATTTGATAATTAATATCTCACAATACTAAGTTAAGAATAAGCTCAATAATTATTATTGATTTACGTATAGGCTTGCTATATACGAAATTTAATACTAGATTAATAGTCTAAGATAATTGGCACGGTCATGATTAAAATCGCTGGTAATGAGTTTGTGGACCACACACATCTAGCAAAAAAGGGAGTTTCCATTCAACAATCAACAAGGAAAGCTGTCCCCCTTACCACTGCCAAGTGTATTGTTAAGGAAAAGATTAACAATACACATAGAGATATTCCAATAATATCTGAATCATCATAAAGATCATAAAGATAATAATCATAAAGATCTTCCCATGTGACCAAGACGTAAAGCAGTTGCCGAGTTTCGTCTGGCTACTGGACACTACTGTCTCCTCAGGCATCTTCATCGTATTCATGTTGCACGCTCTGTGATGTGGCCGCGGTAGCCAAGTGGTAAAGGCATCGGATCATAGCTAGCGTGTCATGAGTTCGAGCCCAGTACCACTAAAGACCCGCCGTGTAAGGGCGCAATGCACGTTAAATCTGTCGAGAGTTCAAACGTCCTACCGTTGGTGTGGTGTGGTAGTTAGGCGAGGGTGGTGCCAGCTCAAGTGTCGTCCACGTCACTTGATCATGGCTCAAAATTACGCGGTCCGTCGCCAAAAGCCCTCGTGTAGCTGAACAGTGCGACGTTAATATTCACTCACTCAAGCATGCTCTGTGATATTTGGGAGGACATGGATACTGACCACATTCCCCGCTGCCCAGCACTAAAGGGCTCCTCTTTGAGTGACCTTTATTGGCACGCTAAGGACCTATTGGATTCATAGACGCTTTTTCCCCCTCCTACTTAGTTCGTTTTGTCTGTTTTTGTTTCTACACCCCCCCCCCTTTTAGTGTATTGGTCTTTTGTAACCCTGGCCATTGGAAATAAAAAAAATGATTAAAATTGTATTGTAGCCTTAACCTGAAAGTGCATTCAATTCATGATTATTGTGTGAAGGGGGGGGGGTGATGAAAATTATTATTGAAAATTGGGTCGCAAAGATTGAAAGCTTGAGAAGCACTGCTGTAATTGCTTAAGGTGAAGGCTCTGCCATTTACTGAATATGAATAAATTTTGTTTATCTCTTTTATCATAGGTGTCCAATTACTTATTGGTTTACAGTGTAATATGCATATTAAGTAATAAATAAGTATTAAGTAATTTTTTTTTTTTTTTTTTGACGTTCAGACAATCTTAAAAGTTTTTTCTTGTCCCAGACTTTATTATAATATAATTTCCATTAACATATTCGGAAATAAAAGCAATCAGTTACACTATTGCAAATTATTGGAAGATAAACCCAATAAATTTAGCCAGTACATATTTCTTTGTTGTTTTAATTGACTTTCCGTTCCATATTTTACAATAACTACTTTTGATTCCATACTAAGAAAGTGTCGACGGAAGAGCTTTGGGTGTTGATCTTTATTTTCCAAGACAGATATATGAAAATCATTCCGCATAAATCTATGGTTCGTGCATTTATGCTCTCAGCAAACGTGAGGAAAGGTATTATCACATGTATAATAAGGTAGGACGAAAGTGTGATGATTTTTGTTCATGGCGAGCTCGCTAAAATTGCATTTTATGTGCAAATGGATTGAGTGAAGCTCCACTCAGCAAATATTATTTGAATGTCAAAACACGGCATCACACCTACCTTCCACCGCGTATATATAGAAGCGAGTTTATGTATTCCTTCTACATTCCCAGGGATCTTCCTTATCGAGAAAGGAGAGCAGTAAATCCATTTAAGATAATCTTGGAATATTCCCGGATCAAAGGAGAGAAGGAAACTTTCCGGTAATATTTTTGGATTACTGGAAAAGAAGTATTTCTCCTTGAACTTCATGTTTGCTTTTGGGCCGTTCCCTCGAATATCATCACCCGAATGAATTTAGAAGAAAAAGGGAGAGACACTTTTTCGAAAAGTGCGCATATATTTAATACTGCATTGAATTTTTGTCGCTATGTAAATTATATGATTCAATAAGAAATACATTTCGAGGTGAACTTTTTATTTTGAGATGAAATATAATCACAATATCAAAAGATATTCATTAAAATAGCTTTGGTTTTACTTATTACTTGAAATGTTTATACATGTTGGCGGATTTATATTTGATCATTTTAAATAAACAGGGCTTACAGTCTTCTTCACTTACAAAGGTTCTCTAGCAATTTTTTTTTGCTTTTGTTACATGAATATTTGTAATAATGTTGGGAACATCACAAACATCTTAAATGGACTACCCCATTCACAACTTTTACTCTTCTCATTAAAAAAAGAAAAAAATAGAATCATTTTTTAAATTTTTTTTAAAAAAAGAGCTAAAGAAATCTTTACAATTTTTAAACTATTTTTACATTCCGTTTTTGTCTTTATCACAAATTAAAGAATCACTTTTATAATAAATTTACTTTGCAATTATTTTTTTCCTTGTAGCTGTACTTTCTTGAAGACTATTATTGTAATACTCTTTTGAAAGATTCATTTTACATCATTTAACTTAGTAAAGAAATGTATAGGTAACTTAAAATATTAGCCTTAACATCAAGTATGAAAAAAATTCTGTTTTATGAAATTTGTTTCACTCTTTCATGCGAGAAATATTGATGGTTATTTTTATTTTTTAAAGGGGTCATTTTGTAGTATCTCTTACATTTTTGTTGATTCTTTTAAAGAAAAAAAACACATATGTAATTATTTCCGAAAAGATAAATAAATCAACAACATTATTTTTATATTAATTATTAGAAAGAGTGTTCTTATTAATTACAATAATTTGTGTCATATAGAAGTCATTTGTAAGATATTTTTTTTATGCAAGCGATCAAAAAAAAAAAAAAAAAAAAAGAAAGGAAGGAAGAAGATGTATTCTTTTCAGTTTGGAGGATATAAAATATTGCCTGAAGTATATAAAATGAATTTGAAAAAAAAATATTTAAGAGAAAATGTTTCTTAAGTTAGCTAAAAGAAATTCGAAGGAACGACAGGTGCATTTATCTTTTCAAAATTCGCTATCGAAAATTTTCTTTCTCCAACCTATATTTAAAGAAGAAATTTCTTCCCATCATTAAACTCTTAAAGAGATAAGTTCATTTTAATGTTTTCTACAATAAACCCGATAACAATAGCACGGTTTAATAACCATGTGCTACACACAGCTTGCCGGAAAAGACAAAACTCCGATCGATGCCATTCTGTATACAGAAACTTTGAATCTATTTTGCGTCCTCGTTTGTTACTGATTAAGTTTCGCTTGGCAGGAAAGGAACATCCCCCTCGTTCTTGATCAAAATGACGTTTCTCTTTCTTTTGTTGCTCCCCCACCCCCTCATTCCTTTTGTTTTGTGTCTCAGTGGCGGTGCACATAATCAAATCTTTTCTCTTCTCAGCTTCCATGCTTTCTCGCCTCGCGATCTTTCTAAGTACATTCGCATAACCAGATACCTTTTAAGATAATAGATTTCCGTCGGAGTTTGCTTCACAATCCTACCTTCCTGCTAAATTCACTTTTTTTAAGTATCGCTTTTTTTTTATTTCGTCAAATGACATTGCACTGGACGCCTTTCAAATATGTTGTCTTAATGCAATCTAAAGAAAAAAATGACGTCATTTGAAGGAATGCTTTTAGAATAATGACTAAAATATCCTCTACTGAGAGAGACATTCAGTTATTCTTCTTTACATAAGATTTATTTCTGAAACGCGATACAGAATTCATTTTGTATTTAGAGTATTTATTTTTCAACGTGCTTCTTAAAAGTGACAATTTTCACACCGTACGTCTGGTTTTTTTTTTATCATGTTTTACATAGAAGACAGTCAAAACTGAAATGCATCTTGAAATAATTTTCTCGAATTTGAAATGAAAATTTTATATTTGTATTTCTTTTCCTTTAGTGGCTCACAAAGGAAAATTTTATTGAATATATCACACATACATGTTATGATTTCCTTCAACTTTTTATCATAAATACAAAAATAAATTAAATCAATTTTGTTTCTGATGGCTTGGAATTCAAACAATTACGAGTACTTTTATATAGTTTCGAATGAATAATATTTTAAGCAAATTATTGATAAGCGAAATAAAAGTTTCGTAATCATAAAAAGTAGCTGATAATTTAGCACCGAATTAAAGGTGCAATTATTATACAGTATACATATAATAATTCAATGTCTTTCCTGATATTGAAAAATAAAAAATATCCAATATTTTTCTCATAAAAACTAGGCAAAAGAATAATGAGAAAATTTTCAATAAACTCTCTCGGTATGAATAATAAATTCAAAGTGCTTTCAAATAAACAAACTTCCGAAGGTTGATAAAAGTTCCATTTTTCTCTACGACGTCATTAATATTCATAAAAAAGTTTGGGCTCGATTATTTTGGAAAAAATGGTTTTGTGATGATAAAGATATTCCATTAATAGTTTCGACGTTTTGCGTTGCTTTAAATCATACAAATACTAAATAGATGACATTGTTTTTCAATTATATGTGTGATATATTATTACTGTACTGTATAACAATAATTTATTAAGAATGGAGTAGATGATATATAAGTAAAACTACAAGTATTTATTACATTTTTATACATCGTTGCTTGTTAAATGAAAATAACATTTTTCTAAGCAGTGTATTTAATGTAAAAGTAGAATCTATGATTAATGTACACACATGAAGTACTAGAAAGTCTGTTCTTTGTGGTTAGAATAAAATTTAGAAATGGAGAATGAAAGCTTTTTAATCATAAAAATATTTATAAATAATTTCATACATTAAAGTGTGGATTGTGAAACAAATGATACTTTTGAAGGTGTTACGAATAGTTTGAAATTAAACCTTCTAAACAGTGAATGGTTTATGAGAAAGATGAACAAAGCCTTTGAGTCCGATTTGTTTCTTGGGTACAGTTATTGCTCCTGGCCTCGGTGTTGTAAGGTTTCAATCGGGGTGAAAAGAGCGGGAGTCATAGCGCGCAGTCACAGTTGAACGGTTGGTAACAAGAGAAGGAAACAGTGTATATATTTCATCAGAAACTTTTGTTAAAACCAAATATTGCATAGTATGTTCTGAATAGGTTGTTGTATAAATTATTGATATATCTCTGGGTAAACTTTTCTTTTCCAGAAAGAAAAAACAAAACATTTTATGAATTTTAAAATAGACAAATATATTTTTCACATACCATACTTTTAAAAGATATCATAATGTTGTTGTTCAGGTGCAAATATGAATAGTGAAAAAATTTTAATAACAAAGGTTAAGAGATATTCAACTCCAGTTTAGCACTATAACTTTCATGCTTGCAATCAAATGACAAATTGTCATTTGTGTTGTAGAAGTGTATATTTCCTATCATTTTCAAATCCTTCGTTTTTTGTTTCTTTTTTTCATTTCAGAATCTTAAAAATATAGCGAATTCACCGAAGTAATAATTGAATAATTTTTAATTCAAAATGTATATTTTCCCCCATGAATTTTAACTTTTTATCTACATTTTTGAAGTGAAAACTTCTTTAGCGGCGTTGAGCACTTTTTGGTAGGGGAAAATCTTATGGTTTCGCGTCACCGACATGCTCTGACTGGCGCACGCGCAGTGTGCTGTTCTCCTTAGACAGTGTTGGATGGGTGAAATCTCGTGCGTTCGCGTCATCGACATGCTTATAGAAGTAAATCTGCAGCTATACAGCTGACGTATAGTGCTGTGTATATCTTATAAGTGAAGTTGAATGGATTTAGTGAAAAGTTCAATGCTCGTTGCGATTCCGAGAATGGGCAATATATATGTATTTATGTGTGGTTGCCGTTTATATTTCGCCTGGAAAATCTATGAGACAGATACAACAGTTTTTATTCGAAAATTTGATTATTTATACAAAAGGTTCTGAACTACTCGGGAAAAAATTTGGCGAAAAATCTGATAATGTACCGATGATTTTATGTGGAGACTTCAATATTAACTTTGCATATGATAAAAATCTACCACTAATTGAATTTATAAATGGAACACTTAATTTAAATATGTCCAATGATCGAAAACTCAGTACTACAAAATATAAAACGACGATCGATGCGGTTTTTACGCGATACTTAGATAAATTTGAATCAAACATTTCCCTTCTTACTTTAGTTACCATAAGCCTATTGTATCTTTTTTAGAACAAAATGAAATAATTGAAAGCACAAAAAGTCTAATTATTGTTGAAATTAATGGTGACAATAATGCAAACAATTAAATAATGTTAAAAATCAAGTACATTGAAATTTAAATAAATACAAATACTATTCATAAATAATATGATTGTATATTAATTGTTATTTCAATTGAATTGTATTTATATTTTGCATGATCTTGTAGAGCCCGTAATATATTTGAATAATAAAAAACTATATAAACATGCATTTAGTTGTTGCTCGGAGTGTCAATAGATGTGAAAACCAGATTGATGATGATAATTTTAATTCAAACATTATGGAATTTCAAATTTTAATACTAAAAGTTCTAAGTTTTCACTTCCATCGGTAGTCTCTATAACTGCCAATTTTTTTTCTTCTTAAATTGTTAGTAAGTATTTTAATTCAAATCAACCAAATTTGTCTTTTGACCTCATTTTTTTTTTGCAAAACTGCATTTAGTTTGTTAATTAGGACATTAACTTCAATCAAATGAACTATCTATGCTCAGGTTAACGAAGATAGATGCATGTTTTCCGTCTGCAGCAAGTAACATACGTAAATGCTTTAGAACATTTTATTCCAAGTAAGAGACGTTTACTTTTTACATTGTACGAGTTTATATTATTTGAGCTTGTTAAGACATGCACGCATCATAATGCCATTAAATGCACATAATGCAGCTTCTCTACTTAACCAAGCCTTAACTTCTATGGAACACTTCTTAATGTAATCTACTTCCATTCTTGGATTTCCTTCGGTCATTTCCCAATTTTTTTCTTCCTTTTCCTCTTATTATTTTGTTCTTCTGTGTTGCAGACATGTTCTCTAACAAAGTGGTGTGTGAGGGAGACCGACTCCGCCTAAGGTGTCACCGGAACCTCCGGATTGTCATCTATTCGGCGGCCTTTGGTGCCACCCACTACGGAGTCCCCGAGTGCCCACAACCAGAGGGAGAAGGCAGGATAGAAGGTAAGTTTCGTAATTGAAACTGTTACTGATGGTTCTAATCAGAGACACTTTCCCGACATATTTCCATTCCTATTTACAATCCAGTAACCAGAAATGACAAATAAACGCAAACTAAAAAAAATTATATTTTAGATATATTTTCAATGTTTTTTAACATTGAAACATTTTAATATTTTCATTGTTTTAATAGGTGTCCCACCAAAATTCAAAATAAAGACGCTTCTATGATAAAAACCAATTATTCCATAAATAAGTTCAGTAATCACTGACATTTATATATTAATTCTCCTTTTGCTAATCTGAATCGTCCTTTTCATAATTAAACGAAATACAATTTGCAGTCTCTGTACAAGGTATATTTATGCAGTAGAGCAGCGGCTGTTAAACTTTTGATGGCTTTTTTTATATATCAGCCTGACATCACAGACCCCCAAGATTTTGAACATTTCTCCCTCACACCCAGCACATGGCTGAGGGATTTATAAAGGTTTCTCAACAACCCTAAGACTGCCTCTGCTACTTATACACAATTTCTTAACACTTTTTTTCCTTTAAAAAGAAAACAAACTTCTATTTATCTATATATTTTTTCAGACATCGTCTGCTGCGTCATTATCTTAATCCTACGGGTATCCTCATAAACTTCGCGCAACAAACGCACTGTATTCAGGTGACTAGTGATGGCCCTCGAATGTTACATTTTAACAATCTCATCTCTTTCTTCGTTTATTATTTATCTCCGTTAATTAACCGCCTATATTCGTTATTAACAGCCTTAAACAAAAATCCATAGTTTTAATGAATAAATCACAAACACACACACAACATACGTTTTTAATACCTTTGTGTAAATGTCAATAAATATTTGTTTTTGGCTAGCCGAACCAATTTATCACTTTTCATTAGTTATCTACAGAAAAACTAAAAGAGTCTTTAAGACAAATGAAAAAAGAACAGCATAAAAACTGCTGGCTAAAATGTATATATTTTTTTCAACTATAAAGAGGATGGCAAAAGAGTTCCTTTCAAAATCCAGAGGAAAAGTTCTTAAATGTCAAAGTTTCTCAAAGGTAAATATACATTCTTAATAACGTAAAATTAAATTTATTTTTAGGTAAATTGATATTTTTTTGTAATTTAACTATTTAATTACTTAAAAGGAATTCAATTTTTTTATCTATTGTGTCAAAATTTACGATATGATAGCAAAATGAAATGCCACTTTGTGTGTGTGTTCATGAAGTTTTCAATAAAAAAAAATTCTCTTATGGTCTTAAAGTATGCGATCAGTTTTTCTTAAGAATGTTCCATTTTCCACAATGAAGTTTGTGAGGCATAAGAAAAAAGCTTCTTTTAATTAATGAAAACTATATTTTAAATATATCGAAACTTTTCCAGTATTGAGGATTTAATCCAGAATGTTACTTTTCTTTCATTCCTGAATTTAAAACGTTATTTTTTTAGATTTTAATTTGAAATTACTTACACACAAATTATATCACTTTTACAATGACTTCTACATGATAAGTACTTAAAGAAAGTCTTTTATTTCTGATGTTTGATATGTTTTTTTTCATATTTTTATCGAAACACGACATGAAACCAATGCGGAACGACTTTATATATTCATTCACATATCCACACACATGTATCACGATTTAATACATATCCCTGTATGGCAAAAAATAATTCTAAAGTGAAAAAAATGTATTCGATTAATAGTTGCTTGAGTTTTGTGACTTATAACGTTATTCTGTTACATTAGCTTGGAATTTAAAACTGGATTCTTCCTATTTTAAGAATTGTATTGAAATAATGATTTAATAAGAATTTAAAAAAAGAAAGATTTGGTGAAAATTGGTTGGTGAAATATTTAAAAAATAATATAAATTTTAAAAAATAATAAATTGCGCATATTATTTTGCTGTACTTGGCAAACAAACAACATTTGATCTTCAAAAATTTACAGACCCGTTTATAGTCCATTCTAACTTACTAATTTTTTTTAAACTTGCGAACAGTAAGATGCAAAGCAGAAATAAAGTATTACGAGTTCAGTAATATATGAAAAATTCATAGTCGTAGGAAAATTGTAGTACGTAAAATGTTCTGCATCAGTGTAAGACGACATATACATTATTATTCGGGGAAACAATATATATGAAAAATGTACAGAAATACATAAATGTACTATATTGAGTGATATAAAAATAAATATTCGATGGAATAAAATTCTAACAGAGATTTTTATTTTATCTATTTTTTTCCCCATATCAGTCGATAAACCTTTAAAAGTTGATAAATTAAGTTTGAATTAAAACTATTTGTCTCAAAAGCAATACATACAACACATTTATTTTTGTTCTGAATAAAATTTATATTTATTATCAGAATTAACTTTGTGTTAAATACCTTTGTGAGTACACATTTACAGTAATCATCATAATGTAAAGAATTCAAGTTACTGGAATAAAAACTAAATATATCTTAATCAGTATTATATCATAATTGTATTTAAGTGATTGCTTTAAAAAACTGCTTCAGCAGATATCTTTGCAAACGCGACGACGCTACTTTTTTCTTACTCAGCGTATTCGTTTACAAAAGTGGAGCTGAAACGAAAAACGTTTCACATTTTTATAATAACTTCCATAAACTTCAATGAGCTAGATTATTTTTGTCTTATTTAAGTGTTTAGAAACACATGAATAATTTTATTCATGTGTAAAATTTTCTTTCGAGGTAATTTATAGTATGTATTGTAAGTAATACAATTTCTCGAGTTAATCCTCCTTGATTTTTTGAAAACCTTTCATCAAACTCCATAAATACTATTTTAATGAACAATTACCTCAGTTAATAGACCATAAGCATTGTTGAGTTTTTCTTCTCCCCCCCCCCCCTTTAAATTAATACTATTCATAAAATGTTGAATCTTTCAATTTCCACTCATTTAGATTTTGTTCTAAAAATTTGAAAGATATACAGTTTTTCTTCCCTTCACATACGAGGGTCACTCTGAAATTTTTGAGATACTCCTAGGTTTTCAAAGTTATACTTTCAAAATTTTAGGAGTGTTCAAAGTAGTCTCATCCAGCTTCAATGCACGTTCGCAGACAAATTTTCTACAGATTAAATGCCTCAAACTATTCATTTCTTGGAATTGATGAAAAAATGCATTTATAGCAACATCAATCTCTTCTTATGAATGAAAACGACGTCCATGTAAATTCTTTTTTGGATTAAAAAATAACCTTAAGTTACACATGGCTAGATACGGAGAATAAGTTGGATATTCTATCACTTTATTTTGTTTTTCTTTAAGAAACTCAGCTGTTAACCTGGCTGCATGGGAAGGTGAATTGTCAAGGTGTAGCATTAGTCGCCACTTCACTAGCATTATTCCCCACTAGCACACCACATTCACTTCTTGGATAATTTCTGGGAAACATTTAGTGATATACCAGTTTACTGTTACTGTGTTCTGTCATTTCAACTTGATGGCTTTCACAAATCCCGTACTTCTGAAGAAAACGGCATACATTACTTTTTTCACTGCCCGTTGACTTTTCCCCATTGTCGGCGTGGTATCATTTTCAAACACCCATACTTTGCTTTCTTGACGTGTTGGAACGTCAAAAAAAGGCAAGTACGCTTCATCACCCGTTACAACTTTAGGAATGATGCGGTCGCCACCATCATTTAGGAATTTAAGGAAGATTTTTCACTGATTCTGACACGCTCCTCTTTTTGGTGTTGTTAGCTTATATGTAATCCAACGGCAAATTGCTTACGTCCACACTTTATCACCACTTAGGAAGAAGAGGGGGTCAGCTAGATCAATACCTGTTACCTCGAATACCTTTGCATCCCTAACTCGGTCTTCAGGCTAGGCAACAGGAGCAATTGCAGCTGGCCCCGCGCTGTATCGTCTGCACACGACACACTTTCTAATAATATGTCTGACAGTTCTCCTCGATTTTAAAATCTAATTTTCCCCCCTTAGTGTTGAAAGCTGTATTTGAGTACCCACATTACAATTGAATTTGTGGAAGTACTCCACTAGTCGTGTGGTTAACGCACAATTTGCTGAAAGGAGGATGGGTGTTAAAAAGCAAGGATCATCCTTACGTTCGGTAATTTTAGTCTTCAAATACGCAATAATCCCTCATTAAGTACTTGGATTATAGGTACATTCCTTAGCTCAGGGAAACATTTCCTTTGAACTGTCCGTATAAGTATCTTTTCCGCATTCTCAAATTCTGAATTGGAGGTTTCTCCACCATTTCTATCCTCCGGCCTTTTACGACAGTTAACAATGAATCTTTTTATCCATGCTAACTAAGTGATTTTAGTGCGTACCAAGGAAAGGTTTCTTTTACGTTAACACTACACGATGTAACCTTTCTCCTTTCAGCATTTACCTCTTTAACCTCACAATCTATTTTTGTTATTGTACAATCCCCTGGCTCTTCCCTTAGTCAGGTGAGACACCTTCAAACCATTTTAAATCTAACAATTGTTGCGGAGTGCAACCCCTTGAGAGAACATCTGCTGGGTTTGAAATTCCCTTGACATGTCTCCGATTTTCGTGTGAGTCTACTTTATTTATCTCTCTGACTCGATTAGAATCAAATATTGACCATTCTCCTCGGTTCTTAATCCACCCAATGCGACCATTGAATCTGTCCAAAATGTTGTTTTAAGGTAGGTCAAGGGCTGTCCGAACCGAAAGAGATTACACCAATACTACAGACTAGCAGCTCTAACCGAGGTATCCATATCGTTTTAATTGGTGGCACTCTTGTTTTGGCTCTTATCAGATGAAGTTGAACACCATTATTGGTAACTGACCTAACAAAAATACAGGCCGCATAAGCGTTATTACACGCATCTACAAAAAACATGAATGTTTGACCTTCCACTAACAACAATTTGTCTTGAAATTTCTATCTTATTTAAACATGCCACTTCAAGTAGCCATTTCGAAAACATGCTATACATCTCTGGGGGTAGGGGGTCATCCCAGGTCAAATTAATTTTCCATGCTTTATGAAGCCAAATTTTAGGCACTAAGGTGGCGGCATATAAAATCCCAATAGGATCATAGAACTTTTGCGCAAATGACAAAATTGTTCTTTTTGTCGTATTACCCTTGTTTTGAGTAATTTGATTTACTACAGAGAATCTAAGTGCCCCATCTCTAAGTTCCATATTATACCTAGTAAGTTTGTATCTCCCTTACTCTTAGAAACACTGGACCATTGACATTACTCTCTCAGTTCCTCAAATTGAAACATCGCTTGCTCAAGACAGCCGTAGCACTAGAAATGAAGTTCCTTACTTCCTGCTCAGTAAAAACACCACTAACATAATTACTGACTTCAAATGAATGTTTAGAAATGTTTTCCATACACTCCATTGAAGAATGTTCAAGCAAATGCCGCCGCCAATAAGAAAGGACTTGAACGAACTCCGAAAACAATCCTAGTGCCGATAAACCATTTCCCTGCTATCCTCAAGAGGCCAACTATTTTACGTATTTAAATTACATTTAAATTAATTTTACGGCACCAATAAACAAACTAAGCCGTCATTTTTTCTAATAAAATCTTTTATTAATAGAAGAGCAAAACTAAAAACATTATTTACATCTAATGTTGTTGAGTAGTTCACATACTATTTCGCCAAACGATTATGGATTATTTATTTTTAATTTAGACGAACACATACTAAATAGGCATACACTTAACTGTAAATAGAAGTATAACAAGACTACATAATGCAACTGGGCCTAAGCCCTCTCGGTAGGGGCTTCGTTTCATTGTCGAAGTCTTTAAAAGATCATGATCCGGATATAATTTTAATGATCGAATATTATTCCTCTACATATTCTCCGAAAAAAAAGAGCGTTTCAAACTGCATGTCAATTGGCAAAAGCAAGTTTATTTTATTATGTAATAACCTTTGTCCTTGTCTAAACATATAGAAAATTCTTAAGACGTCCCTATAAATGACAACATTAATATAATAGTAACCTCTTAGTCCTTCGAATCAAAATTGTGTCTATACAGCTAAATTTCCTCTATATAAATGTAGCTCGCAATAATACGCTATTCAATAGATTTAGAAAAAGCTTTAACTTTTTTTTGAGTCCACCCCCTCTCCCCCAGTCATTTAACTTACTAACTGCATTTTCCATTCCCAATAAACTATAGAATGTAAAACTTTTATATACATTAGCAACTTTATAACGTATCATTTCTTAAAACGTTTTAACTAAATTTAGGAGAGCTAAATTCGAACTCTTGACAATTTTGGATATGGAAAATAATCTCGCTATTATTGCAAGCTCGTACGTGTAAATAAAATATACATATAATTCTTCATAATTTTTGTGTAAGAAAATACTAAAATCATTTTAAAAACTCTGTTTCACAGTGTAAGCCATTCAAATTAAAAATTCAGTTTGGCAATAAGATGTGAGAGACAAAACAAAAGAAAATAGAAAAATCTACGAGAATTCGAAAAGAATTAGCACACATTACATTAAGATATTAGAATGCTGTCTTACTATATTCTAAGTAAAAAAAAAAAAAATTCGTAATGGTTACTCTTATTTTACGTTTTCGGAAGCAGCAGTGATTACACTGTATTCTATAAAAAATACGTTCAATGCTAAACCTCTTATTTATCTGGCATTTTTCTTTAAAATGTCGAGCTGATTCGACTGGCAAAATCAGTTGACTCTTGCTCGATGCGCTATCGCTCTCTTTGTCAATAAAGGTATTTGGCAAGCAAATAAATCCAGCTCAAGCGGTAAATAAACTTTGCTTTTCACTTAATTGAGGTCCCTCGGAGCTCCACCAATGAAGCGGTCCCGGGAGATAAACGAAAAATGAAACAAGGCTCCTCCTGATCTCATGGAGTTACCACTCGTAATCCCGTCCATCGATAAACTTCGATGCTCTTGTGGCGGCAAAACAACCTGCCGGTCGACTTCATGAAATATTCAAGGAAATCTGAGCAAAAAAACGACGGAGAGGTGTGGGAGGAGGGGGGGGGGACCCCAAACTCTATTTACTCAGAACGACGAAAATGTAGATTTAAGGCTATTTACTGAGCTTTTCACTCTGAAGTCGCTCGGCGCCGAAATGGGTCGTTTGGCCAGCCCCAGTAAAAGGGTAGGTGGAAGGGTCTGCCCCCCCTCCCCAATTCCTATAACATTCGATTGGACAAAGTGGGCGCTTTTAATTTGTCTTTTCGCCAAAAATTAAAATTAAAATCGATCGGAGAACGTATTTTAAGAAACGGTTCCCCTTGAAATTTGTAAAATATATTAAATAAGGCTGGTATACAAATACGAATTTTATTTGAAGAAGTTTAAATTTGACATTCACTACAATCATAATCGTTTAAGATCACGAATACTATGTTTGAAAAAAGAAGTAAATGGACAAAGTGAATACTTTTATAATTCAAAATAAAATTTTGTTTAAAGCAGTGGTCACCAAACTTTTTGATCTCACGGAGCATTAAATTCGCAATTTAAATCCCACGGACCACTAATAGGAATTTTTAAGAGAAAATATATTTATTAAAAAAAATTGCGATCTAAGAACACATAAAATGTACCTTGTTAATAAAATAAATCATTAATTGTAACCATATTATGAAAGCTCTATTAATAAACCATAATAAAATAAACAAAATAAACGAAAACTGTAAAAACAAAAAATTAAAAAATGGTTTAAGTATATCAAACTTTTAGCGTTTTATATTCCTAGTGTATATAGTGTAGTACGGATGTTCATGCGTACTTGAAATAAGATTGTAGATATTTGGATCCAATATTATTACTGCAAGACAGAGAGCTGCATTCATTTCAAGCTGAGATCGGTACCATGTTTTAATGGCTGTGACAGATGAAAAGGCCTTTTCGCATAAATAAGTTGTGGAGAATTGAATCATAATTTTCATCGCGTGTTCACTAAGAAAAGGGTATTTACTTTTTATGGAAAGCCAAAACTGAGATCTTGATAAGGATGAAAAAAATTTTTAATTTAAGAGTTTCGTCAGACGATAGGCAGATAAGGCTTTCTTTTAGATGCATGTTTATATTATTATCCTGAATTTTCGCTGCAAATGGAATGAAACAAAGATAAAATATGCACATGGTTAAAATTTATGATCATACCTGTCTTTAAAAAACACCAATATACAAAAGAAAATACACAAAACTTCCTTAATAACTCAACTAATATATTGAATACATTTCATATTAAACCCAATACGTCCGTAAATCCACCTTTAAATGCTTCAACTAATATACATATGCGACATACAGGAGAGGGAAACATTAGATGAGTACGAAACGAGATGAGACAAAACATGTTGCTAAAACAATGCACCTGCAGCAGTAGGATTTATTTACCGTGTCGTTATTCTATAAAGTAGTGTTTTTATAACTTTTTACTTTTTGTTATGAGTTTCGTTTCAATGCATCTAAAAATATAACTTAACGTGTTGAGTAAGAATATTCCATATTTTTAGGGGACCAGCGAAATTTTCTCGCAGACCACTAGTGGTCCGCGGCCCACCACTTTGGCGTCTGCTGGTTTAAAGTATCACGTTTGAGCATCCAATTATATGTATGTCGACTCTCGGTAATTCAAACCTTCGTTAATACGAACCTCTCGCTAATTCGAAGCATATGCTCAGCTCCTAGAAAAACTCTTGATATTTCGAACTAAACCAATACGTTTCGGTACACTCAATATTTCGAAGTAAAATCTGTGTCTGACCAGAATATAACATGTGATTATTCCTCTCGACAATTCAAATGCTCGCCATCATGTAGAGTCCTGTAGCAAATAGGTTGGACCTTACATGTTTTGTGCTGTATTGTTTCTACTGTCTCCTCTGTAATGTAGCCTCTTTGATGACCATCGAAGTTGATTGACTCCGATAACTGACAGAAGCTAAAGTGTTCCTAAACAAACTACACGCAACTTTTCCCTTCAAATTCAGTTTGATGCGGACATTTTTCAAGCTTCGTTTATTCTAGAAAAATCTATTGACAAAGTTAGATTGAATACCATAAAAAAAGATAAACCGATTCTTTCGTCAAAAAAAGAATTAATTATGTACAGTTTGTATTCTTTTAATAGTTTTTAATACATAAATACATTCTTTTAATACAGGAAACTTTTAACTTCTGTACAATGTTCATACTGTATATAATATGTACTTTTTAAAAATAATTTTAAATAATTTAATACATATGTACAATTATTGTTTTATTACATTGTTTCAAATTTAAATGTGTTAGAAAAAAATTTCGTTTCGTGTATTTTGGGAGTTTTTCCTACACTCTTGATAATTCGAAGTTTTTCATTGGTGCCTTCAACTTCGTATTATTGAGAGTCGACTGCATATGGGTTGCAGTTAAATAACAAATAAAAAGTCACCGAACGATAGCTGAAATTGAATGTTCATAGATTGTAGAGAAAGTTATTTAGTTGCCACTTTTCTCTTTCTGATTTACTTATGGAGTCACACTAACCTTTATGTTTTCAATCGCTTACACGTCTTTTCCGTACTTTCATAAAATACTAAGGCATTTCGAAAAGTAACCTCCAAATCACTTTAAAAAACAAACCAGGATACAGAGGGGAAAAATTGTATTTGCATATCAAAGGTACAACTCTCCTCTTTCAACATATGTAGTCTCTACCATTATTCAAAAACTTGTCGTAGCGTTTTACCAATTCCTTCTGTATAAAAAACGGCCACCTGCGATTTAAACCAATGCGTCACAGCGTTTTTAAGTTCATTTAAAGTTTTCGTCATCGAAATGCTTACCCCCAAGCCATGTTCATTGCAGTGAACCGATGGTAATCAGAAGGAGCAAAATCCGGGTTATAGGGAGGATGTAGAAACACATCCCATTTGAGTTTGCGCAAAACCTCTCGTGTTTTTACAGCAGTGTGAAGGCGCGCGTTGCCGTGCAGGAATACAATCCCAGAACTCAGTAGGCCGCGACGTTTGTTCTGGGTGGATCTTTTCAGTTTCTTCAACGTGCGACAGTAAGCTTCGGAATTCATTGTTGTTGTACGGGCCATGCATTCGATAAGCAATATTCCTTGAGCATCCCAAAAGACGGTAACCATCAGCTTCCTCGCTGACAAAGTTTGACGCGCTTTCCTCAAACGTGTTGGAGAACCGGTATGACGCCTTGCTATAGACTGTTGTTTTGTCTTCGCATTGACATGCGCTACGCAAGTTTCGCAACCAGTCACAATTCTGTTCAAAACCCTTCTCCATCCGTGTGGTGCTGGGTGCACTCTACACCTTCCCTCATAAAATTTGGTTCACATGCGGCACACAATTCACGACGGATATCCACTGCTGACAGTTTCTTCGCCCAAAGAAATCTTATCACTCCTCGTTCCTCACATTTCGCGGGATTTTCTATGGCGGCACACATTTGTCATTCTATAAGTATCAAACTTTTGGCACTACGACACTCTCCTTCGCTGACTGGAAGCTGACTGAATCAGAGATTGCTCGTGCATTCGATTGAGGGCGCTCCGAACCGTAGTTCCAGCGCCACGCCCAAACGGCGGTTAGTTTCCGAATTGCCCTCGCATAAAAAATTACAAAAATAAGTATTGCCTTCTGAGCAACATTAAAATCTTTAAGAAATATTTTAAGCTTTTTTTATTAAAGAATGCCTACAAATTGTCAGAAATGCTCTGATATTTAAAAGAAGTAAAGACAACTGATTGGATGCATATCTCTTTTTAATGTCGTATAGGTCTGCTGGGTCAATAATTTCAAACTCCTTTTGTACTAACTTTTTTGTTTTAATATTTAATCATTTCGCAACTGCATCCTACCTTTTGATGAAACCACTTTCGAATTGCGTAAACACATTGATAAGAGTGCATTGCTGCTCTTCATGGTTATAAATATGAGGATGCGTCGCTATAAAGGACTGTGCTTAGCTGACATTTTTAGTTGAAGCAAAGACAACTTAAGCATTAATATAAATTATTGCTTTGTTAATAAATATGTGCGAAAATGTTTATATTTGTACATATAGGTTTATAATTGGTTACTTTTATCTAAAGAAAAAAATTGTTTCCCTTTCCTAAATATATTTAGAATGTTTTTCCTTACGTTGAACATTTATACAATAATTTTTACAATCAATTTTGTAGGCAAAATTACTTTTTTCTCGATAAATGGCTGAACGAATGGCTCTACATAAATAATGTTTATAAATGAAATTTCTAAAGACTTTTTTTATATTTAGAAGATGATAATTTTTTGCATCATAGAAAAAAAATTGAGGAAAAGGAAAATATATTTTTTGTAAAACTCTTAAGTAAAGCCGCGGGAGTGTCACTTATTCTAAAATAAAGATTGATTGCAAATGAACGTTCATTCTGCACTGCGAACGGAAAAAAAAGACATCTTTTTTATCACTTCTTTTAAGTCATTGAGCAAAAACTGGATCCTTAAGAAATCTTTGAATTTTTAACGGTGTTTACCCGTCTTATCTTTTCAAATTACTCTTAAAAGAGATGGATGTCCATAAAAGAGGATGAATGGTAATAAGTCGATTTTAGCAAAAGAGCAAAGCAAATGTTATAGAAGAATTTGATCATTTTAAAATGCAAAATTTTGTTGTTGCGTTTGAATTAGCAGAGTCAGTTAGGAATTATTAAATGAATCACTGGCGCATCATGATTGGATCAGCATACCGACACGAGATTCGACGGGAAAACCAGTGGATTTCTATCAATATAAATTAAATGTATTCCTTCACTTCATTCATTGATAGTTTCATACCAATATTAAAGTGTCCAAGTGGGTATATTTATCTATTGATCGCTGTAATAAAATTTTTTGAATGGTTCTAAAAAAATTTTCAAAAGAGAAAGTGGCGAAGATAACGTTTTAAGCCACGATTTTGGCACCGATAATAAAAATTACGCATTTCGCAAGCTACTCATTTTTATGCTACAATATGCTATTTTTGTGCTATTCTTAAACTAGAAATTTTATACGTAAAAAAGTTACATATCTAACTTTCATGCATTTCACTTCCTAGCTTACTTTATGCATTTATTTGTTGAATCTTCTAATGCTAGAATATACTTAAAATGTAATAAATGCCATAATTATAAGGGAACATTAACAATATATTTAAGAAAAATATTAATTAGAAGCAATGGAAAAATTTCCGCGAGAACCTACATTTTTAAAAACAAACTGTATTCCTTTATTCTGAAGCAGGATGACATGTTAAAGAACGGATATAAATTAAAACAAGTAATATTTAAAAAAATTAAGTCAATTCATACTTTGAATGGATGAATATAAAGTATTTTATAAGCGATTGAAAATTTGAACGATATATATATACATATAAAAAAGTAAACATATTTCTACAGTGGGAGAGTGAACTAATAGTAGGATTTGAAAAAAGAGCATGATTTTTCTGCATTGCTGTAACAATGAGCACCCGGTTTGGCTAATTTGGCTGAAAAACCAAATTTCAACGCCACCTTTTGTCATTGTTTTAACAGTTACATTATTACAGCAATGGAGACAAATCTAAGTTGGCGTCGAAAACCGGTAATTAATTTAATTTAATTAATTAACCAGTAATTAATGAATTAATATTTGAAAAACTGTATTGACATCAAGTGTAATCCACTACAAGTTTTAAAAAATCTATTTGAACTTGATTTGATGAATAGAAAGTACTTTATTAACGATTGAAAAAATTAGAACAAGATAAATACATATAAAGATAGAGTGAGCTAATAATAGGAATTGAAAAATATATTTGAAGTAATACTTATAAAATTATATACATGCATATCCGCTATGATGGAACGAAAAAAAGTCGTCTTTTCCCCTTTTTTAGATCAGGAATGAAAATCTGAGTCGAACTAGCCAAGCCCGGGATTTGAACTCCGGACCTGTGGCGTGGAAGCGTGATACATTACCACTCAATTACCGGACTTCAATTAGTAATAATAACGTATATTATATAGTACACATATATGTGTATAATGCATATACAATATATATATATATATATATATATATAGTACTCTTTAACATTTCGTTGAGTAATATACACATAAGTGAGAAGTTTGGCTAGCCAGAAAACCAGTTCTAACCCCGTTATAAACAATCCTTTTTCGTTTACAGATGCTGCAACATCTATTTTTTTATTTTAAAATATCCATTTTTTAATCTTTAGTATCCCATTTTTTACTATATCTTCCCTTTAGAGTATTAATAAAAATAATCCAAATATATTAAAAATGTAATGCGTGGAAAATACATTATGTGCAATGCCTTATTTACAATGTATTATGTGTGTTCAAAATTAATTAAAAATGTATGTGCATTAATCAGTTCAGGGATAGATATTAACTCATAGTTTCAGACGCGAAGACAAATTTCTTTTAAATAAATTTACTTTTATGCGCAGTATGTTTTAAAGAAGGGTATTAAATTTTCTTCTAATAAAAATGCATTATTATATGTAAGGTATCTCTTGTAAATCTATCAAATTTGTTATCACACGCACAACATTTTTTTTTTAATGTAAGCGACAGAATATTGTACGTTTTATAAATTAATTTATTTAAAACTCTCTCTGTACATATAAATTTCTATCATATACGTGATAGATGTGCTCCGTAATATTTTGAGCCCTGATTCGCTTTCTTTATTTTCAAAGTAATATTTTTTTTTAAAACGTTTTTGAAACATAGTGTTGAGAAAAGGAAAGCCGATTAATATGTAATGTTTCTTCGGCGCATAATGCTTTCATGAAGAAACAAATTCTGTCTACAAGTTTGTATTTTTGAAAGAACCATAAAATCCAAAATAAAACTATTTTACCATTAAGACATATTTCTGTAATACACATTTGATCAAAAATACCTAAAGGACATAAGTGCTATTTTAATTACTGTATAAAAATGAATTTTATATATAAGTTTCCCTTTCTGTTAAATGAGCGCATCATAAATTTCTTTTAAATTATTTAATATTTTTTAAGAAATTATATATATAAGAGATATAATGTGCTTAAATATAAATACCATAAAAAGACAAGCATTGGAATATCCTCACTTGCGAATTAAACTTCGCGTTAATTTGAGAAGCAAGCGAAGGAAGAGACATAATTAAAAATCAACAAAGTTTGTTTCAAAATTTAATATGGATGCAAATAGCTAATGAGAACGATACAGAGCCCTAAAATATTATTAATACTAATAATCTTATAATGAATATACGAAGAAACGCAGATGATGGGTTATCGGAACTTGATACATATAATAAGGGCCCGAGTCTTGCTCGTATGCTTAGATACATCGATAATAAAAATAAAAAAAATCTTGCACATATAACTCAAATAAACACCAGCAACATCTTACTACTAGCTTCCTTCACGAACTCTATTCACTTAACATTAAATAGGTAAGTTTGCATGTTTTATGATTCCTTTACAGTAGGGGGTTTTCAACCTTTCACGCTCGAGGGTCATATCAATAAATCCACAATGATACGTGGGCCACACTACTTTATAAGTATAATGTAGTCAGAGGAAATTTCCATAAGAAAGGGCGGTTTGTCTTACAAGACTACAGTGAGTTCGAAGGGAAGAGATGGTGTTACAGACTTATACTTTTGTTCATGAGTGCATATTTATACACACACTCACATGCACCAAAAATTAGCGCACCCAGAAGGAGTCGTCAAAATGAAACGAAATTTTACATACGTAATGACTATTTTAATATAAGTAAATGATTAGGAAATCAAAGAAAAAAGATCATTTATTTCATAGATAAAGGCAAAAGAACGGAGGATTTAATACCCTGTTGAACCCCCTCTAGCGCGAATGCACGATGTGATACGATCGGGCATTGAGGCATACAAATTCTGTATGATGTCTTGAGACATTTCGTTCCATATTTGCTGTAACTTTGCCTCTAGTTCGTTCAGATTCGTGGGATGCCCAACTTGCCGTTGATATGCTCGATTGGAGACAAATCTGGTTATCGGGCAAGCCAAGGAAGGGTAGTAACAGTGCGAAGATAGTCTTGTGACACCCTTATCGTGTGAGACCGAGCATTGTCTTGTTGAAAAATGGCTCCTGGGAGCCGTTGCATGAGTGGCAACACATGTGGTTGCAAGATGCCATGGACATACCGCTGGGCTGTCATGGAGCCACGGATCAATACTAGGGGTGACCGTGTTTTGCAGACACTGAAACCCCATACTATCACACCATCTGTGGGAGATTGTTATTAAAAAATTATTATCTTTATTCAGGCAATTAAATTCATTCATCAAAGAAGAGCCATCGATAACAATAAACTTAACAATTTATTTATCCAGTGTTATTAGGTCTGGCACCTTCAAGCTGGGAGAGCTACGTTCAGCGTACAAGTACAGAGTACAGAGTGATTGTAAACAAAAACAAAAGCATCTACTTACATAGTGTTCAGACGACCTCTGGCGGTTACAAAGAGAATTCGTTAGGGGATTCTTAACAATTGTGTCGCTGTAAAGCAAAGACAGGATTGAGGCGTTTACCTCGGGTTCTCAACACACGAACACGATTGTCATCACTTCTGAGTCTGAATCTGGATTCGTCGCTAAAGACGACCGGGTTCCATTCCGCTGCAGTCCAATTTCCTCGTGCGCGGCACCACTCCAAACGGAGACGTCGATGGGTGGGCGTCAAGGGCAGCACACGCAATGGGCGCCATGATCCCAAATGTCCTTCAGCCAGGCGCCTTCATATGATTCCAGAAGACACAGAGGCCCTTATTGAAGATGCTACCTATGCTTGGATGGCGGCTGATGAAGCAGTTGGCTGTACGCTTGCATTTCTTACGATGTGGCGGTCTTCTCGACGACTGGACTGTCGAGGGCGTTCGGGCCTGGTCTTCATGTAGATGACATCTCTCAGATCCACTGGTCCCAACACCTCCTCACAACACAATCAGAGCGGTCTAATTGAAGAGCTGCTCGCCTAGCTGCCCCCCTCCCCCAGCTTCCATCATGCCGATGATTCTCTCCCTCTCAAACTGCGACAGCTGCTCATCTAGTCTTCTAAAGCGGCGTAATGGCATGTCTACTCAGCGCTTCCTTTGTAAACGATTCAGCACACTCAAACAAGCTTTGGTTACCTGTTTTATACTCTACGGATAACGACGTTAAACGCCCTCTACCGGATATACGTATTACGCAATTACGCTGCATTTCTAATCATTTGTATATTTCCCCGACGTGTATCTTCATGCCAAGTTTTGTTACGATTTCGCAATTATTTCTTGATGCACTATTTTTTTGTCCATGAGTATGTGTATCTATCGGTTTCAAAAACTTTAAATGAAAGTCGAATTAAAATACTTGGCACGTTAGAGATAAAAGTCCACCTCTTCTGAAAATTTCTGAGATTTTTTGCATTGTCAGATTCTTTATATTTCGAACTATTTAAGATACAATGAAAGTTTTGAAAAATTCGTCTTTTTAAGAAAATTTTATCTCAAATGGATATTAGCAGACAAGGCAATTTTTCCTGAAACTGCATCTGATTCAAATGAAGGGCCGCTAAAATGCTTTCAGCGGTCCATTCGTGGCCAATGAACTGCAGGTTGAAGAGGGTAAACTTTACAGAAATAGGTTGGCAAATCAAATTCCTTTGAGAATTACCCAAAGAGAACTTCTTTCAATGTATCTGATTCGTTCTAAACTTTCGATTACTGTCACCTTACGTTGTATACTTTCTCTAGTATTACATAGTTTTTTATATACACTGATAGGGACGGGAAGAAATCCCAACACCAAGAAAAAGAATTAGAGTAATGAGATTTTCAATTTACATTTGCTTAGGTAAAATACTTCATTGATTGAAATTTCAAGATCACAGCTTAATGTAAGTGCGAGAAGAGACATTTCTATTGCAAATTGATGGCAGATTAATAATCACTCAAATGGACAGAATTTTGGGTGCAAGCTTGCAAACCTGCATCCACTGTTGCCTTCTTTTAATTTGTGGGGCAGCACAACAGATTGAATCACTGCACTAACGTACAAATTTGCAGTCAGTGCGTATGGGGTATCCATGAGAGTGTTCTTCTAACCATAAGAAATTGTTCCCCAAACCCGAAAAGGGTAGGTCTAGTGTTTCAAGGCCACAGACAGGTTAGGTTAGAGGCAGTCATTTGGCCCCCTAACCAACATACGGTCATCACTAGCATCAAAACCTAATTTTCATCAAAAAACCAAAAGTTCTCCATTCCCTTCTTCCAGTAAACTCTAGCTTGATACAACTGATTTCGCAAACAGTAGTGGTTTCGAGTCCAGGGAACACACGCTAGAGGACGCCTTGCTCGGAGCTGTCCTTAAGCTAAGTGATTTGAAACACAGTTCACTATATCACTGTGCTGCCAACTGTAGCTTTAATATCTGCTGTAACTGTAGTACTAGGTTGAATGGCCATCGAGGCACATGATCTCAGATGAGATCTTAATCCCCTATCCTGAGGTTTTAATGATCTTTAAAAGGTAGAGCTTGCCATACAGGGCCGTTTTTAACTTCCCCGGTACCCTATTTCCCCCTTATTTCCAGAGCACCCCCCCCCCTCTTTCAGTTCTTACCTTGTCAGTTTGGGTTCGGAAGGGATTTTTCCTTAACTCACTCTTTTTACTTTCTTTGTTCCTGTTCTTTGGAGAGACGTGTGCTGGAAAAACAACTGGAACCCGCAATGAAAGGATAATGGCATATTTTGGCCATTACCCTTTCCTTACTTTCAGTTCTTACTTTGTGGCATCACGAACCACCCACCTTTTTGTAATTTAGTACAGTAAATATATGAAATTGTTTGCAATTACAGTGTAGAGTATACATATTGCATGAACTGTTTTGGACTTGTTAATTATCAGATTTCTCATCACTTATCACTTTACTATTTTATACTTTTAGACATATTTATTTTTTGATGAGTTACTGTGTGTCATTGCACAACAAACGTTTTCCACGAGATTCGGTCATTGCAAAATCATTAATGGCATCATTGTAATCAATTTCCTTTTAATATCATTTTGAGTGCATAGCAACATGTGAAACTGTTAAGTTTTTCTTTTTCTATAGAAGATCTCATTTCAGTGTTTGCTTTCTTTTCGGGGATAAATGTTTCTTTCATGATTCGCTAGGCGGTGGTACGTTCGCAGCAATTTTAATTTTTTTCTTCGCCCAATTTTTGACCCCTTCTAAAATCTTTAAATTAGGCTATTTACAATCCCAGAACGATGCGCTACTTCCATCCGCCAAACACAGGAATCTTCCTTCTCCACGTGTTCACCCGGAACTGGTCTTCTTGAGGCAGTAACTCTCCTTTTTGATCACTGCTGACAACAATCATCCACAGAGTGTGTATATACACTCTTAAGGCTGCCTTCACGTAACGTTAAAGAATAGGGACCATATCTGGAATATCTTTTCAGATTCAAAATTATTTCAACGTTAATATTATATTCTGGCTTCGCTATCTTATAAAAAACGAACATATTTTATAATACTATTGATTTTTATCTGAGTTGACCCATTTTTTCTGATATAAAATGTGTTTTGCAATTTTTCTCCTACACCATTATAATATATGAGCACTCCCTTCACATGTTAAAGTTAAAAAATTATTATTTATGGAATATTAAAAACGCTATATTATAAACAAAGGTATGAATTGCAATGTTGTAAATTTACATGAAAATTGAGACATATTTTTTAAAGGTGCTTTGCGCTTAGTTCATGCTCTCGTACATTTCGCAAAGACAGCCTTAAGTCTTTCTGCAATGTCGTTGAAAAAAAAAATCTTTCTTCCCTGAGTACGACTACTCGACCTCGTTCAAACTCCCTGAGCTGTTCAAAATGTCTTAAAGGACGCTCACGAACTTTACAGCGCGTATTTAAAGCCAACCTAATTTGCATGTTCTATTACGGCGCTACATTTATGAGCCTAGTGCGAAATTTGAATAGACGTTACCTTTCAGATGGTTAAACATAGTTACCAACTGTCGTTTATCCAACATAGCTGCTTCTTGATTTTTATTCTATCGGTATGTTTATCTCACTCTGTAAAGTACTCTCACGAGTAAATAGAAGAAATAAGGATTAATATTGACAGATATCGAGCTACATTCCATGAGTCTCTAGTTATAAAACTTCACAAGACTAGATTCTTCTAGATTGTGACCGAAACATATAATATGAAGCATATTAAATCATTTTAAATTACAGAAGTACGATAAAAATGTTTGTGACTACTTGAAATTAAAATAAGAAAAAATGAGCTTAAATTAAGAGATAAAAATTATTTGAAGAAACATTTATAAAATTTTGAGAAAGAATAAATATTTTTTTTTCATTCTGCAGGAAGCCAAGTTAAGAAGTGGGGAAGGGAGGAGGAGAGCTTAGCGAATGCAAAAGTTAATACAGAGATTTGGGGCACATTTTATGCTATTTATCTCAGCAAGTTCATGCCCAAAATTAATTATGTATTAGCCTCACTCGAAATATCTGCTGCATATATACGTATATTATTGGACAAAATAATTCACAAAACCTCACCCTTAGAGTCGGTTCCAATTTCATGCTTGTGTTCATAACCTAATTAAATTAGGCTGCTACGTTCAATTATCGTTTGTTTCAGAACAAGTGCAAATGACTTTCGCATACTTTTTGGCTCATTTTCTGTACAAAACATTCTTTTTTATTCTGCAGGAAAGTCTCTTTCGACGAAGGAAAGTTGTATTCTTGGTCTAGAAAGCGACACATTTTGCGAATGTTCTACCCAAAGAGGCGAGGTTGGAGGATTTGAAAATTGTTCTTCCTTCCACACAATCGCTCCATTATTAAATATAATCAATAATTCGAATGTTTCTGTGGCAAAATTTACAAAGGAAATTCACATTTGGTTGTGGGGTTGTGCAATTGAGAAATAAGAGTATAGCGCTGTGTGGAGTAAATATTATACATAGAAAAAAAACATTTATTCTCGGTTTGCGGAATTTTATTGTTACAAGGTCATATCAGATTATTTAGATAATCTAAAAATGCTTTCCGCTTAAAAGAATTACTTTACAATAACCGAATCATAATGTATTTTATATAAGACAACCTAAGGAAGCTGCATTTAAGGTACTTTATGTCCTAACACTCAGCTGATGTTAAAGGATTTGTCGTAACGAATATTAAATTAAAAGGTTGAGACTTCCTCCAGTTTTCATTCTACGGAGTGAGTCTATATTAACGTCGCACTATGAGGAAACACAAGTCCTCGTAATTTTCAACCTCGAAAAGAGTCGTCCTTCTCAGTCTAAATCTCTCTTAGGGACGAATTAGAACGTAGATTACGGAGTCAACCAATTTTATCACCCTCACTGTCGGCATTTACTTCAGATGGGGTGGACGGAGTGAGAGTTATAGTAACGCCGTACTATAAAGCTTCAGGAAGGTTATTGGCGACGGATCTCGTATTTTTGAACCATCATCAAGTGACGAGGATGACGCGAGAGCTGACCGCCCCCTCTCTTAACTTCCACACCACACCAACGGAAGGACGTTTGAGCCTTGATAGTATGCAGTATGCGTTTGAGCCTTGAGTTGGTAGTATGATCGTTGATAGTATGCGTTTGAGCCTTGATAGTAACGTGCAACGGCCCTTCTCTACTACTAGGATATCACGGCCACATCATTATATGCAGGAATACCAGATATACCAAAGAAGAACTTTGTGAGGAAGAAAAACTATATAGAAGCGCTATACAGAAAGTTATTTTTATTGAAATTACAAATACATGATTATATCTTGCTATAGATGCTGCATCTAAATTCTAAGCGATTAAAAATTGAGTATTTTATTAATATTGCATTATAAAGTAACACAAGAACTATTGATGATGAACCTCGTACTCTTTTGCTCAAAAATCAAGTGACGAGAATGGCACCTGAGCCTATATCCCACTCTCCTAAATTCCTCCACCATTCCAACGTGATATATATATATATATATATATATATATATATACAATTTTTTATTTTTTATTAGTTTAAATAAAAAAGTTTAGGGAACATTTGGAAAAAAAAGCTATCGAATCATATAAATTATTAGATATCTTAATTTGCTCCATATTTTGTGAGCTCGTACGTGTTTGAAAACTGAAACATTTTACTTTGCAAATTTTACTTTTGGAAATCATTGGAATTAACCTTAGATACTCTAATTATCATGATAAACAATTTGAATTTTAGCACCGATTCGTAACCACGACAAATTTCATTTGATGATTATGATATACTTCAAGAAAAATCCCTTCCAAAGTGATTAGATTCCAAATGCACACATTATTACTTGCAGTATATATATTAATATTTAAAAAAAATTATATCCACGAGTTAGCAATGGATATCTGAAGCCAAATTTTTAGTTCGATTTCCCCCAAATATTTAGATACCTTTTCGTTTATTACTTTTTCCCACGTACAGCACTTTTTGGTTGAAAAAAAATTTAGATATTTAAAAATTATATTTATGCTTTTAATGAGTTTTTAGATAGTTTTGAACAAATATATTGTTTTTTGATTTAAAATATAAAATTTTAGTTCCGAAAAAAGTCTGTATATAGCTTTAAAACCGAGCGCACATTCAATGCGTCATCCAGACTTTACCTACGAATAGTTAAATGATCCTAGTTAATTTAAGTCAGATGAGTTTCGTGCAATTATTAATTTTCTAGATTGCATTATCTAATTATAAATTCCTCGTGCAGACCTGTGTTTTCGAGTTCACATTAGAGGAGGCAAAGGCAGCTAATTTGTTAATCCACTTGAAATGCATTTCCTGAAATATACACTATTTAAACGATTTTCTTAGTATTGAACAAATAATAGTATAATATGCTCAATGACTGAATTTATTTCAAAGTTTTGAAAAGTGTTGTAAATGTTACAAGACTAAACAATTTTAATACAAATATCAGTGGAATTTAATTTAAAAATGTGTTTGAAGTTTAAGTGGTTTTTGAAATATTCGATATATTTCTATTATTTTGAATTTAATATTAGTTTTCCTATATACCTTCATGTTTTGCTACGTAAAATAAAATGGTACAAGTAGCTCATTGCTTTGAGTGCATTTTTACTGGAAAAAAAATTCCTCTAAAATTAAGTCTTTTAATTATTTTTAGATTTTCTTAAAAGTCATTCTACTTTTGTGTTATTAACTCGATTTTTTTCATAGATTGTGGTTTTGAGCTTAGAGATCTGAAACTTTGCGATGCATTTTTTTTTCAAACCAAGTTTTGAATTATTTTCCTTTTTTTTCTTTCTTTCTCTTGACTCGGGAAGTGCGAGTCTTCTCCAATAAATCTTGAATGAGATAAATAGTAAGGAGCTCAACCGCTGCGCCCGACTATCGAATAGCATTTATCTCTAAATGCGTCGATTCCCTCGTCGCACCCCCAAAAAACAACAAATGCCATTATTTTTTATTAAGTCTTACTCATCCTAACCCTATTCGGGGTATTTCTCGTCCCGGAAAAAAAAAATTCGATAAAAAATCGAATAAGAAAACGTGGAAAAAAATGTCATAAAAACCGTAAAAGCTTCAGCATTCCCAGTAGAATAGGGAAACTCTGTCACAGTCCTAGAAGGGAAGTGAAGTGGTATTTTTCTTAGTATTTTTCTTTCTTTTGTTTAGTAACGAGATCAAACGGGAAAACACAAATCTTGAAGGGGAAAAAAATATAGAACAACAGATCCCGAAAATGGTGGAACTAAGCGCATTTATAAGGTCAGTAATAAAAAGAAGTTTGTAACTTATCATTCGACAACCTTGAAACAATTCTAAGAAAACTGAAAAGGAAAAAAATGGGGAAGATAGAAGTCATTGTAAGAAAATGTTCCACGTTTGGAACTTTTGTTTCTCTTAATGATTTCTTTGGGCATTAGCGAAAGTTATTTATAGAAACTACACATTTGGAATCTCCGTCTTTTCAATGAAAAGAACGATTGGATTGCGTTGATGTGCACATGTGAGGGGGAAAATATAATTAAAACCGCTCAAATTTAATAACTTAATTTACTTTAGTAAAATTTATTTATTAAGTGAAATTCATGCGTCTTAAAAGTGCAGTTAATTGAGACAAAAAAAAAACAATAGTGAAACTAATAAATAAAACTCACTTGATTAATTTTTACTTTTTTACTTTTTGTTATGAAGATCAAACAATGATTGTATTTTCAAAAATAGAAAAAAAACTACTTTTCGTAGTAGTAAATGTAAAATCAGTTTAATTTTAATTTATTTTATTTCTTTGTGATTTATGAGTGTGTTTTTTAAACACAGAATAAGTTACAATATTGCATCGGTTTCATTCGGTTAAACGTTTGATTTTATATTTCCCACAATTACGTGCCTTTTATCACACCTGTAGGAGTTAGATTACACTGGATTTTTTTTAAAATTAATGCACATCCGTAGAAAAAAAGGGATTGGACTATTTTTTTTCTTTTTTCTTTTTGATGCAATATAGAATTCCAGGATTTTTTTTTTCTTTCAAAAAAATATTTGTCTGAGAGCAATTTATCTTGAATTTTCTGACATAAAATTGACAAAAGTTCGAGGAAAAGAAATTTACATTTCATTTAAAATAAAAATTTTCGATTTTCAGGAAGAAGCAAATGAAAACCAGCTCGACATGGTTCACGTAGCGCCATCTAGGGTGCACTACAGAAGGTTTTATTTTCCACACGCAAGTCTCATACAATTGGTACAAAAGTACTAGTCAAATTTACATAAAGTGCTTTAAGAGGCTTAGTGATGCGAGATATTAAGTTCTAAACTAATCTAGAGAGTGTCTAAATGGAATAAACTTGGGATAGCGAGAAAAAATTTTAGAAAAAGATTTTTTATTTTTTAAGAATTAGGAATGTTATAACGAGATTTCGACAGGTTTAATTACCTTTTTAAGCCAATAAATAAAAATCTGCGTTTTTTTTTTCTTCTTATAAATGATTCAAGAAAAAACACTTTTTTTCTGAAAAATGAAAAACTTTCTTCTTCTTTTTATATGCATATTTTTGTCTGATGGTCTTACTTCTAATTATTTTTGTGACAATTGTAAAATTATTCCCCTTTTCTCTTCATATAGATAAACTATTTTTAAACTTCTATCGAGAATGTGAGTGAGTGAATATTAACGTCTCCCTGTTCACGAGGGCTTTTGGGGACGGTCCGCGTAATTTTGAATCATGGTCAAGTGACGCGGACGACACCTGAGCTGGCACCCCCTCTCCTAAATACCACACCACTCCAACGGGAGGACGTTTGAGCTCTCGACAGATTTTATGTGCATCGGGCCCCTACACGGCGGGTCTTCAGTGGTGCTGGGATCGAACTCTTGACACGCTAGCCACAATCCGATGCCTAGACCACTTTGCCACCGCGGCCACCTTCTAACGAGAAAAGTCTAGTTTTATTTTATTTAAATGTTAATATTCTGCTTGAGTTTCATTGGAGAAAAAATGTTTTTAAAATTACTTAATATATTCCGATAATGTTTGTTACTTTTTAATTTCCATTCATAGTAACTCCAGTGACAATACTTGTATGAAATTTACATAAAGTGTTATTGTATGACATAATGGAGAATTTTTAAATAATTTGGTGAATAACAACGTAATGTCTTGAATATAATTTCAATGTCTTCTATACAGGAAAACATCTTTCTGTATGGTAAATGATTTTTTTTTGTCGCATTTATTTTAAAATCGTAAATAAAAATAAAACTTAAAAAGAATAATATCAGAGAAAGGTATGCATTTCATTTATTGATTTGTACTAAGTTGTGAAAGATAACATGGAGAATTTGCCGTAATATTTCCAGGGCGCAATTAAATTCAAAGGATCGTATCATTCAAATCCGTCTTCATTGACTATTTCAAAATTTAGGTGGATTTAAAGTAAAATGTGTGTAAACCATACTAATCAAGGTAAAAGAAATTTTTTTGCAGTGTCTATACATAAACTTATTCCGATTAAGAATGTGGAACAAAGTCATGTTTGAAGGCATTTGTATTGCTTTTATCATTATTTTAAATCAGAGTGTTAATAGTTTCATTCAATAAAAATTTCCACCGGATAATCTAATCTCTTCATAAATATGAAATGTCTAATCCAAATGTAACAAAAGTTAAAACTTGCAATAAAAGGTGACGCTCTACCAAAAGGGAAATTTTCTGTAAAAATTCTAATAAAATTTCATGGATTTTCGAAAATTGATAGTAAATTAATTGTATAGGATTGCTATGTCCCGTACCGTGTTTCATGTGCCCAAAGTATTTTGAAATTTCCAGACAAGTTCCATAAGTTACGCTACAACACAAAGATAGGTCTACCCAACTTAAATTGCACATCGTAATGTCATTTGGACGAGATCCAATGCAATTTTCCCAGCCACGCGCCTTATCGGTCAGTTGTAATAGCGCAGATCCACGCAAACGGTTCTTACTGACTATGATTTATGAAGCATGTTATATTCTGTCGAGTTAAAAGGAGCAGCATCAAGTATACAGAGTTTAGTTCCTCTCAGAATGTATATACTTTGGAATTAGTCATCAGGCATCTCAGTCTAAGCATTATTGTGTGTTCTGTTTTACTAGCACAAATTTCAGGGTATATTCTTTTTTTTTTCATACAAAAATGCATTAGTTAACAAAAAGGCATGTACTAGTTCGAGACATTTTAAAGAAAGTAAGTTGCATTAAAAGAAAAAGAGGTGTGAAAACATACAGTATTAAAAAGTACCGTAAAACACAATTTTCCTGGAACACTAGACCTTGTAAGTCAGAAAAGAATATATATAGGAAGAAATGTTTACATGTAACAATTAAGGAGATAAATACAAGTTTTCTAGAGAATGTAAATATCTTCTTCCCAGCTGTGAATTTCTTGGTAAGTAACACTTAACCGTTACTGTGGAAATAACTGTCTTTGTTACCGTAAAAACTGTTACTCGGTAATTTTTCTGATCGCCTTCAATGTCATTCAAAATAAAAATTCTTACAATAGTACTACTGTAATCTGTGACTGTCGACCCCCTTTTTTCTTGTACAGTTTAGATCCTAACATTATGAGTTTATCATTATTATTTTGGAGAGCAAACTATTTAGGGAACTATTGACATTTGTAGTTGATTGTAGCTACTTTTTGAAAGAACCAGGCTCATGAGATTTGATTAAGAAACTAATCCCATCAGCAAAGAGTGGCCAAATGCCAATATCAGTTAGATAAAAAAAATTTCGTACCATTTGAATTTTCATCCGACACATATCAAATTTCTGAACTAAAATTTTTTAATCTCATCCAAAACACTTTAAAATGCATAATTTAGAAACATATTTTTAGGAATTTAAAACGAAGGAATCCTACGAATGTATATTGTGAAACACTTTAAAATTTGTTTTACTATAAATTGCAAGTGTAAGCACAATGCTGTAATTATAAATCGTTCATTATGAAAATGTCAGTAAATGATTTTTAATTATTTTAAACATAATACTTTTTTATTTGTTCTGATTTTAAAAACAACGAAAAATAAAAAGTTCATAATTTTTATTTATCGATTTCATTGACAAATAACAATCTATGAATTAGTAGTTCAAAATTTAACAGAATCTGGAGGTAGTAAGGTCTCATTCGTGACATTAAATTTTATTTACTGGGAAATATTTTTTGAGGTATTTTATGATAGAAGGCCTTGGACCAAACAGCTTCAAACACCCGAATTTATTTAACACCAGCAGGGATTAGCAAATTGTAATGATCTTAAAACAAGTCGATGTACACGGTGAAGGTAAGACTAATCCCTTTAGGAGAGTGATTTTACTTTTTAGGGGAGGAACCCTCTTTTCTCCCTCCTCCATATTCCGAACGATAACAAAGTGCTTTTAGTGATTCCAGGAAAGAATAGCAAGTAGCGAGGTGGGGAGAGGGGGTTGGAAGAAACTCCAAATCGGAAGAAATGGTTCTGAAAGGAATATTTAAATTCCGAGACCCGAAATGTGCTGCATTATGGAGCATATTGTTTTCCAAAATCGGATTCTGGGGAAAGGAGAGTTGCTTTATGCGGCTGCTGTAGAGACAGTTTTAAAAAAGGACGAAGGAAAGGTTTCTTTCCAACAAAATATCGCGTCAATTTCGATTGTCGATCTAAAGTGTGGAATTTAAGAAGAAAGATTTTATATATATATCAGAACACAGAAACTTTACCTTATAATATTTTCTAGAAATCTCTCAAAAAGTATATTTTGATTTTAGAGTAATTTAAAGCACTTTTGTCAAATAGAATTATCCCATGTTACACTTGTCTGATGTATATTTGAAAAAAATATTTGTATTTCTTGAGATGCATGGATATTTAAAGGAAATATTTGTTGTGCGTGAAACATTAACTTTTAAAAATGCAATATATATACAGTATGAAACATTTTAAAGTGGATATAATGTCAAACAAGAATTGTGTAATTAAATGTAATACAATGCAGCCAATTCTCATTATTTTTTTCACTCTTATCATCCAAATTTTAGATAAACAATGATTTATTATATGTTTTACAAATTGGACAGATAATTCCTCGTAGTTTAACATAGTTAATTAACAGATAGCTCACCAGATTTCTTGCGACTTTTAGCAACGATGATCTATTTTGCTAGAAAAAATAATGAGAAATGTTCTAGTAACCACATAAGGTTATCAGAAAAATGCATGACTAGATATAAGCTTTGTAAATTAGCTGACTTTGAAATAAACGTTTTATTAAGTCATGTCTTAATTTTGAGTGCATTTATTTAATTATTTTTTGTTATTACTTATTTAATAAATCCCCTGAAGGTAGTTTAAAAGATTGATTTAGGAAAAGTTTTACTTCCAAGATGTTGAATACGGCTTTTATTTTAACCCTTTTAAAGTATGATGATGTTTAAAGTGAAAGCCGATGAAACATAATTTAGCACCTTAATGCATATTTTTATCCTAGTAGTATAATCGAAAAGAATTTTGGCAGAGTTTAAATTTACCATGTTGGGATATTTTTTTCCTCTCATCTTTTACAGAAAGGTAAGAAACCATCATCTGAACAGTCAAACTCATGCATAATTTTTCACCTTAAATTGTGGCCGTGGTAGCCAAGTGGTTAGGGCTTCGGATCGCAGCTAGCGTGTCATGAGTTCGAGCCCAGTACCACTGAAGACCCGCCGTGTTGGAGAGCGATGCACGTTAAATCTGTCGAGAGCTCAAACGTCCTCCCATTGGTGTGGTAGTTAGGAGAGAGGGGTACCAGCTCAGGTGTCGTCCGCGTCACTTGACCATGGTTCAAAATTACGCGGACCGTTCCCAAAAAACCCTCGTGTAGCTGAACAGAGGGACGTTAATATTCACTCACTATTCACCCTAAATTGTGGTTTTAAATTGATTTCTTTTAATCTTCCAACAAACATTCTGGTTTGTGATTCGTTCTGGTATCCTAGGGTTATTTGGACAAGATTTAAGGAAAGGTAGGGGACACCACAAAGATCCCGATTTGGCTTAGCAACCTATAGTTCGGAAACGTTGTGGGAAAGTAGTATGATGAGCACAAGAAACGAAGACTGAGATCATCCGAAATATTTATTGCTTAAAGGTGAGTCATTCTGGAAATTCAAGTCACTTGTGCCCACCCTCACTATGCCTACTACTTCGTAATGATCCGTATTCATGTAAAATGTGACATTCCGGTGGTCCAATTTAGCTCGATGTTCGTAAAAAGTTTTAAATTTCTCTGCGGGGGATGACAGCTCAAATGACTGCGGTAATGCAGGTCTGTTTTCTCCAATGTTCTTGTGAAAAACGCTACCTAGCGTTGAACGAAGACGTTTCCCACCATGGGTTGCTATGCAGATCTGAATCCTTGTGATATCCCCTGTCTCTTCTTAAAAATTGTCCCGTATTCAGAGGATATTCTGTATATAACAGATTCATTGTTCTTAATCCGTCAGAACTAGGATGATGTTATTTATGTATATAAAATGTGTTCTGAACAACAGATAGACATTTTTCTAATCCACCTCTGCACGACGAAAAAAAAACTTGAACTCTAATTATCGAAATAATCTTGATCGATTGCTCGATTCCTAGAATTTTTAATATCCTAGATCAGGGATGGGCCCACTCCCGCCCGCGGATAGAATTTTAATTTGCCGGTCCGAGGCAAATTAAAAGAAATATATATTTATAATATTATACGAGTATATCCATTTCCTGTTCTACTTTGTTAAATATTATTTTTCTTCTTTCTTTTTTCAAAGGATTGATGATATTTTTTCTTTCTCCATTTTTGTTCTACAAAACATAAATCAACTGAAATAGCAAGCACAGGCAGCTTTCAATCGGTAAAGTGTTAAAAGAGGAAGTTCTTTGTTAGTTAGATTAGCACCAACAAGCGTTATCTCTTTCTCGGGGAGCAGCAGACATATGGGAATCCAATATAGGTGAATTAAACCTCGCATGTGGCAGAATGTACATTTTAAGCTCCAACCAGCGGCTTTTTCTTTTGGCGCGAGTTCTAATATTATTGATTAGGTATGGAAAGATTGCGGACAGAGAGTGAAACGTGTTGAAATTATTAAAATTTTAGCGTAGCTAGTGCTTGTTTGGGTTATTCGTAAAATATTTCAACCCCAAAATGGCTACTAAAAAACGTAAAGTTGATTCAGGGTGCTATGCTTTTAATGATGAATGGACATGTGAATATTTTTTTCCAGTTGTAAAAGATATAAATCATTGTATCTCATCTGCAATAAAGCTGTCTTCAAAAAATATAACATTTCCCTGCATTTCACATCTAAGCATATGAATTTCAATTACGAAGCAATGCCCAGATATGAAAGAAAACAAAATGCAGAAAGTCTTTGTAAAAAATTATCAGGCCGACAAAATTTTCCAAGAAGGTAAATAGTATCCAAGAAGCAAAAACAAATTACATTGTAGCACATACAATATTGCAAAAAATAATAAAGCTCTCAGGGATCGGGAGATCGTTAAATAGTGTTCTGATGCTCCAAATTTGGGATGTTTTACTTCCAGATAAGAAAAATAATTTTTGATACTGTAAGCTTATCTCGAAAAATGGGGACTTCTAGAATCGAAACCTTTGATAAAAATTTGACATCACAATTAGGGTAGAAGATTAGCCAGTTTAAATTTTTCTCCATAGCTATGGATGAATGCACTGATATAAATAATACTGCTTAATTAGTATTATTTATAAGAGATGTTTATGAGAATTTTTAAATTATCGAGGAACTGGTATGCATGCGTTCTTTAAAGGGAACAAACAACAACGGGATGTTATAGTTTTCATGAATATCAGGAAAGGCTTTTAACCTTGAAAGTGCCTATAACAAATATTTGTAATATTACAACTGATGGAACTCCAAATATCACAGGGAAAAAATCTCGATTTCTTGAACTCTTTAAATAAAACATACTGGAAACAATGTTGTTATTCTATATTGAGTTATACATCAAGTGCTCTGTGTAAATCTGCATTTAATATGAAACCCGTGATTGAAGCAGTCGTGAAGCTTCTAAGTACTATTCGATCTCGTGGGCTTACTCACAGGCAGTTTTGGGATTTTCTTCAATCCGTCCAATCTGAATACTCTGATGTATTGTATTACTCGAGAGTAAGGTCACTTAGTGCAGGTTGAGTTGTAAATTAAATATTAAATATATAGATGGCGCTACAAGTCATGTGAGAGATGTATACGCGTTTGGCTTGTAGAGTCAGAATCATGTAATGTTCTTTGTTTTGTGTACATGTCTTCCGTGTTGTCTGCAAAATAAACAAATTGCCAAAAGATGAACTGAATTATTGAATAGAGAATGAAAAATACATGGAATTATAATAGTTTACCTGATCATGTGGAATATAATAACTAAGGAAATACAACAGGTTGTGTTTTCGAGTGAGTTTGGCAGCTGAAAGACGACATTGTCTCGTTCTTCCATCAGTGTTCTGTGGAGCGCGAAATGTTAGAATATAGAAAATGGCTTTCGGACTTAGCATCTTTCACTGATCTTCTTTGTCAACGAGCAACTTGAATGCCAAGATGCAAGGGAAAAATCAATTTATCGATGATATCTGGCCATTCTCAAAGCTTTTGAACTAAAACAATCTGTTTGCTGAGCAAAAAACTAAGAACGACTTGTCTCATTTTCCGAGTTAAAATTCAATACCTTTAGTTCATGAAGTGAACCTTATAAGAATTATGAGAATGGCTTGAAAAAACGGCATTTTGAGTTCGAAAGCAGATTTCAAGATTTCAGTGCCATTCAGAAAAAATTAGGTATTTTTACACTCTGCCTTTCAACATAAATTGTGAAGCAGTGAGGTCAGATTTGCAGCTTGACTTAATTGAGTTGTAATCTAATAATCATCTGAAGCAGTTGTTTCTAAATATGCCAAGGTTAGAGTTTTACAAATCATTATCGAAAGTAAGTTTCCCAAACTTAATATCAGAAAATCAGTGCTTTGTTTGCTTCATCTTATATATGTAAACAAGTGTTTTCATCTATGAATCTTAGAAAGAATTATTTCAGAAGTAGACTGATAGATGAGCATTTAGCCGCGTTTCCTTAAAGAATCAATACATTTTACTTCGAACCATAATATAGGGAACTTATAAAAATGAAATCACAATTTCATTAAACTCATTAACTTATTTAAATTGTAATACTTTCATAATGTTTTTAAAATTTTAGAAAAATTTACCTTGACCCGCCAATTTTTTTATTTTTTTTTTACATCCTTGACCCTCAACCGAAAAAGTTTTTTTTTTTTTGTTTATCTCTTTCCTAGATGAAAGTGTTTTCTATTCACTTTATTATACGGATTTCATCATGACCCAGGTCTTGGCTTTAAAATAAAGTTTTTAAGCACCTAAGGATGCGAATTGTAGTTAGATGGACGCACTTGTCTCTCTCTGTTGCTGTATAATAATTTAAGTCTAGGTGTATTATTTGATATAGAAGCCTTTTCCATATTTTAAACGTTAAATGACATTTAGATTTTTTTAAAGTATTAAAGCAGAAAGAAATATTTTGAGAAATACACGTTAAGCCGAATGGTAATAGAATGTAACTTTTATTGCTGTTTTAAAAATCATGCACATGCGCGAGAAATTCAGGCCTAGCTCAGATCCAAAATTGAGTCACGGATTTTGGATGATACTGAATCTGAACTCACTAGAACACTAAGCGAGTTCTTGAGTTTTCGTCGCAAAGAACTAATTTCATCAAAGTTACTTAAAAATTGTTTTGGAATATAATGTCCCTTTGCAAAAGGGGGGGGGGAAGACTTGGCACGAAATATTTGGGAACATTTTTTATATGTTTTGGAGTTTTTTGTGTTAAATAAAACAATTTTCTATAATATCATTCTAGTCCATATAAAATATCTTTGTTCTCAGTTTAAGGCTTCGTACAATATTTTTGAAATTTTATGACAAATGAAATTTCAAAGCGGCAAACAGGCATTAACAATTACACATGAGTCAAACTTAAAGATTCCTATCGACGCGCTGACTTTCTTATTCAATGAGTGAACAAAACCTTTACTTCAAATCTACTTTTACTTTTTAAATACAAAGTTATCGGTCAATATTTTCTTATTTTGTAACAGACAATTGAAAAGAAATTAATTTTTCTCTTTGAAGAAAATATTTGAGTTCTGATCCGGTTAATTTTTTTTTCAGAATCAGTTAATTAACTTAAATAAAAAAATAAACTATTATTAATCCATATTACTTACTAATTTATCAACTCCACGTTTAATCCTGTTTGAGCCATCAAATAAGAGACATCAGTTTTGACTAAAAATGATGAAAAGGGTGAAAGTTTTGGCCCCATTTTATATATTATTATTATTATTATTTTATTATCATTTTTCACTTTAATATACCAAACAAGTATTTAATACCTCTTGGCATATTTTTAATACATTTTTAAAAATAAACTCTTATCATTTCAAAACTAAAAGTTAGATTGAAGGGAAATACAATGTTGTCCATAATGATGTAAGGATTCTCCCCCCCCCCTTCACATTTACCATTTAGAATAAAACCAGCCGTTAAAAAAACCCACACACACACAAGTTTCTTTAATTTCGACTTCTATGTGTTTCAGACTGCCAAGTGAGCTACGCCACTGAAGCGGTGATGAGCAGTTGCCACGGCAGGAGGAAGTGCTCCATCGGGGCAGACGTCGGCACATTCGGCAAACCAGGATGTCCTCCAGGAACGAGGCTTTTCCTCAAAGTGGTGCACACATGCGGTGAGCTTGCTTTTCTCTCCCTTCCTCTGGCAGCTCCCAGGAATAATTCCGTAGTCTTCATCTACACTGTTTTCAATCAAACATACCAGTAGCCTTCGAGCTTTGAGGACTCTCGGAACCCTTGAAACTATAATGCGTTTCCGAACAACTCCCTTTAAAAAAGAACCCCAGAAAAATATATCTTGAAATAATATTTAAAGTAGATCAACATGAGTTATAGGTACTTTAAGTAAAAACACTGTACTTTATTCAAAATTTGTAACATGATACTAATATAATTTACACATTAATTCGTAATCCAGGTGATTATGTTTAATACCTTGGAAAGGTGGTTTATTTTTTACATAAACTATTGATTTCTAAGTGGTATATTAAAGCTAAAAATCAAATTCTGTATTCTAAGTTAATTTACTTTTATATTTTGTTTTTGTTGCTACTACATACTTTGAGAAATATTTTTTAACTTAAACACGTTGCTTAGGATGGCATTAAAATGTTTGAAACTGCGTGACTCAAACTTAGACTTTAACGTCAAATCTGTTGATATGTCAATAAGTTGCTCCTCCGCCATCGGCAAGCCATTTGATATATCCATAAATGTTTAAAGTACGTGACTATTACGAAATTTAAGATTTTTAAATATAAATAATTATTAATATTTATTTTTAAAAGACTAAAAGACTAAAAATAACTAAAATTTTGGTTATTTAAAAAAGCAAATAGTGATCTCTCTTACGGGACCCCTGTTGAAAGTTCGAGGGAACCCTGGTTGAAGACTTCTAATTTATACAATTAGGGGATGGGTCTGAAGGTCGTTTCTAAGTTCCAGGAGAATCTCGTTAACTAGACCTGCAATATCCTATTAGATTTCAATAGAATGAATACTTAACAAACTTCCGGATTAAGAGAAATATCAAAAGACAACTCAATGTAATCTAATTCAAAGAAGTAAGATTGGGATTTCATGAATGCTTAGATTTGAATTCAAACCGAGTTTTTCTTGATCGACATCATCTACTAAAATAAAATGAATAAAATCTTGTAAACGCGTCATAGAACTCGATTGATATCTCCCTTTTATTGCTTCTCGTAAGAGTTTCATGCTGAAAATAAGACGAAACTCACTTCAATTTTTAATCTGTGAGCACAAGTTTAGAGATGCTGGGAGTATTATATAAAGTAAAGATTTAGAAATGTAATTCGTAATAAATATTCTCATAGAATAGAGACTGAGAGATATTAAATAGGGTTTTTTTCATGCACCGATTGATTTCCAATGATTGCAACAACCAAAAACACACATGTTGTTAGGATGTTTTTCCCGTCAAGATATATTTTACTTGAGTGCATGATTTTTTAAATTCAAAATGTGGTAAAAAGTATCCAGAAAAATATTCTAATTAACACAAAATTGTGTAATGTATGACAATGCGAATATAAACATAATAACCGGACACATTAATCAGAAGGAGAAAAACCGATTATCTTCAAATAACCTTTTAAAATAGCAACTTAGTAGTGTATAATGACTTTATACTGAGTATTCTAGTTTAATTAAATATTCGCCCTTTTCTTAACCTTCTTAAAGCATATTGGTGATAAATGTCTACAATTCAAGGTTTAGAAATTTATATTAATACTGTAGAAAAATTAAGGGTATTGATTCTCTAGTTCCAATATCCAGTAAGAGAACTTCAAGAAATATCTGTAAATGCTCCCAATAAGTTTCCCATTCCAAGTTTAGCAATATTCTTCAAATATATGTTACGCGTTTCCATTCTTAAAACTTCTTACAAATCTTCCTTTTTTCTTACTTCTGCAGTTCCGAAGGAGATTCTGAAAGACCTCGACCTTGGTGGCAATGAGGACAACAAAGATCAGGAGGACAGCGATTACACAGGCTTCATTGAAGAACCCCGCTACGTGCCTCCTGTGACTTCTGGACCGCTTGTGGAAGCCAACCAGCCCAAACCAACACTCAAGCCACAACTCGGTGGGTTTCCTGCTTTTTTTGTCTCGTCTCTCAGTTTTCAAGAAGAGTCTATAAATTTGCTCATTTCTCTCTATATTCTCAAATTCTGGAATATAAAACAACTTTCAGACTGAAATTTATCCGTGGATGTCAACAAAATGAATATATTTTAAAAAGCTCCCTTTAACTTTTCAATAAACAAACAAAATTGATTTCGTGTTGATGGCTGGGAGGGAAATGAGATGAGATTAAAATATTAATTAATTTATCAGTTAACGAACTTCAGTAACTAATAAATTAATTTTCTTCCTTTGAATTCT
>BMAO01019325.1:0-35884 GCA_019973975.1 Trichonephila clavata
TTTGATGAGTACTAACTTAATTCGAAACGATTCAGCACTCAACTTGAATCTTTGGAGCAGCACTTGCTTAATTCCTGGTAATTTTCTAATTTCTCTTTAGGTTCCCGCAAGATAATATTGGAAATATCGATAGGTAACACTGGTAGAAGGTGTGTTACATAATCGACTTCCCCTATGTTAACTTGCTCACACTGCCTTTCAAATATTTTTAGATAGGTGGAAATGTCTGAAGTTTCCACAAATCTGGGTATGAGGTGCTGGATATTTATTTTCTCTGCGGCAGCACTAGTGTTAGTTGAAGAAGTAGCAGTCATGCTTAACTTCATGCGTTCTAGTTCTAAATTCAGTTCGTCTTGTTTTCGTTTGTATTCATTTTCCTCCTTCTCCTCTCGTTCTGCCTGAACCCTCGTGTTAATAATGGTTTCTAGAAAAGTTTTAGTAAACTGTTCATCATAGTCTTTCGAAGTAACGATTAAATTTTTAAAATCTATTATTCTCATTATTTCTCCTACTTCGAGGCCCAATTCTGTAGCTAGTGTTTTTAAGTCCTCTTTGCGCGCTTTAGCAAGATACGCCATTGTTTTTAACTTTTTTGGGGGGAAAAGGGTCAATTATAAAGTCCGAAAACCACAAATTAAATGCAGTTAATTTAGATTTAAAATAGTTAACTTTTATAATTGAGCATCAACTAATCACTAAAAAATAAGAATTGGATATTCGAACACAATATTTTAAAAAATATATTATTATAGATGTTTGACAGGATATAGAAAATCTAAACTTCGAAACAAAATGAAAATTGAAATAAATAGAAATTCTGATGCACTTAACCAAAACAACATATAAACTATTCCTTTGAAGGAATAAAATACTGTTTTGTAGATATTTGACTGAATGCAAAAATTTATCTTTGATAGTAAAAATAATTCACATATAAAAGAAATTCTGATGAAATTCAAAGTCAAAACAAAACCTATGCATGAATCTTTTGAATAAAAAATAAAAATACTTTTCTACTATGCTTTTTGTTAACAAAAAAAGAAAATAATTTTCATTTAATTCACATATATTTTATATATGAACAAAATTCTTTAATATAGTTAGAAAATAAAACACAATATCATAACACTAAAATTCAATAAAAAAAACAACACAATACTCCTAAATAGGAAATATCAATCTCCGAGACGCTCTGGCATCATAAGTAAAAAAAAAGAGTCAACAGAAAAAAGTGAAAAATATCCAGAATAAACAAATTTTACAAAGCAAGCAGCGAGTGCTGAATTCTGAGTTCCAAGGAAAATGAATAAGAGAAAAAAAAAAAGAACGTCTGATTTTCACCAGGCAAGGGGTGAGAGACAGAAAATCGGGGGGGGGACCCTTAGTAACAAAACGTTTAGTTCGTGAAAATTCAAGGTCAGAAGTGGGGGAAAGAAGTTCCCCAAACTAGTACACTAATAGTCATAAATCAAAGGAAATGAGAAAAATAAACGAAAGTCGAAAGAGTTTCCTTACTAGGGAAAAGAATTACTCAAATAAAATATGACTAATAAATCATGCTTATTATATATTTATACCATAAAATACAAAAACACAAGTAAAATTCAATAAAAGATCAAAATGAATCAGAAACAAAACAAAAGAAAAGAAAACTTAGCTGATGCTCCATGAAGACGAATGCAATCCAAAGTTTCTAATTTCCCGGTAGGAAATATAAGTTTTCTAGTAATCCAAAAATTTCTTCGTAGCCGGTAGCTACAATTTCAGAAATTACTTTTTTAAACTTCTTCATGAACTAGCAGTTCAGAATATTGAAGAAAACTTTGTTAGACTAGTAGTCATATTAAAATTAAACAATTATTCGGGCCGTAAGTTGGGCGTCATTTTTATAACCGATACTCAAAAATAACTCCGGCGGCTAGCTCAAATAATTTTAATTGGTGGTACATTCTAATTGAGCACGGTTACAATTACATAAAAACAGGAAAAATCTATAAAAATACAAAGGGGTTTGCGCGGGTGGACATTGGCACATCCCTTCTTCCCCGAGGTGGCAGGCTGACTGGTTAAGTGTTCACATGGCCAGGAGAGGCCGCTCTATTCGTATTCGTTACAGAGTTAGTATATAGGAAATTATATCAGCAGCATTTCCATTATTTAATTCACTGCTTTAAAAAATTAATATTTTATTTCTATTGCATGGAGATAAAACTTCCGCTCAAAAAGTTCAGTGAATGAGCTACGCACGCTGGTAAAAATTGATATGCACGGTAAATGCATGTATATGCATTTCTTGGACAAGTAAGTGTTTCGTTCTGCTTTTTCTTTTTTGCTGCTCATCAAGATATACGTGAATACCTTTCGTAAAATGCATGCTTCACAGAAATTTCTGAACGAAAGTTATACATATTTAAACAGGTTAGAACTGTGCATAAAAAACAAAATTTCAGTCTATGGATGAATAATTTTGGTTCGTACAACACGTAATATATATCTACTGCTATTGAAATTATTGCACTAGCAAATGGGGGAAACATCAAATTCGCATAAAAGTAAGACGTTAGTGTATACAAATTATCAGCCTTTAAGGGCAATCGAGCAACCCGAGGAGAGAAACAGCATCTCAAACTCTACATAAAAGGAAAATTACACAAAATGGGCTTCCCATTCGGATATCGCCTATTATTATAAGTTGTTTGTGAGAATATCGAGTTATGCCTTGTATGAAAAGGCGAAACGACTACCAGCTACTAGAGTAAGAATTCGACAGCGGCAACATCGCAGCTTATCGAGAGTGCGGTTTATCATTCAGCTGTAAAACTCTCATGGATCGGAATCTAAAGACTGCCATGCGAATATGGAATCGATGGATTCAGCAGGATATCACTGAATTTCTAGCATTCCATATGGATTTCAATGACCTCCTGCCACTAATGCTCGATCTGTAAAATCGACCTTGCTCGATAGCAAGGAAACAAGGCCTTGCACCCAAAAAGGAAATTGGTTACAGGAGTCGCACCACGTCGTCTTTCCAGACGAGTCCTTGTTCTGCGTGAACATCATGATGGACGTATCGGTGTCTGGTGGCACCGAGGAGTGTCTGGTAGCTTAGCCCGCAAATATTCGATGTCATACGACCTCTGCACTTCTTGTGATCAACTACTGCGTGTATGACACGAACATCCTCCGTTCACGTTGTCAATAATCTTCGTCAATCATCCGTAATCGCGTCGTCAGAAATCAGCCAGCGTTACATTTCTCAGATCTTAAGACCAGTGGTTGTCCCCCATGTTCAAATTGTCGGATATGTCATTTTTAACAAGATAACGCATGAATACATATCTTGTCCTGATCTACCTCGAAACAGAGCGTGTTCGACTGCTGCACTGACCTGCACGTTCTCCAGATATCTTACCCATTGAAAACTTTTGATCGTGGACTGCTGAGAGACTAGACCATCACGGCTCTCGAAATAGTGAAGTGTGGCATTGGTTTGAAGCAGTATGGTATCACTTGCCAATCCAAACCCAGTTCGACCCGATGCCCAACCCTGGTTAGAGCCATTTTAGCTGCCAGAAGGGTATGTGTGTACTAACTTAATCCCAAAATTACTTTTATGTATCTGGGCTCTGAGGTTAGCATTGAATAAAACAATATCATATCTGAAATACAGAAAATATATATATAATTGATGCTGCCAATAGTTGCGTTTACGATTTGAGGAGGTATTTAAGATCAAATTTAATTAAAAGCAAAACTAAACTACTATTTTATGGATGTCCAATTAGACCTATACTCTCGCACTCTTTGGAAACTTAGACAATGTCTCAAATTTTGAAAGTACACTTAATGTCTTAGAGCTTCGGATCCTAAAAGCCATTTTTGGAGAAAGTGATGCCATTTGGCACAGACGCTCTAATTTAGAGCTCTACGGTGCCTGTGCAGGGAACCAGATGTTGCCAATTATATAAGAAACTGGAAAAATTAAATTGGTTGGAGAAGTTATTAGAATGAACAAAGAAAGTTCAACACAGAAAACCACTTGGGCCAAGCTCACTGGAATAGGAACTAGGGTTCGACCCAACCTCAAGTAGGTTAACTGACTAAAAATGGATTTCGCTACCCTAAGTTTAATTTATTGGAAGACCTGGCCAACAAAAAGAGAAGTCTGGAGGAAAATTCTTGAGAAGGCCAAAGCCTACCCGAGACTGTAGCGCCATTGAAGAAGATAACCCCCCCCCTCAAATTTATAAGCATGATTTCTTACTATGCTGTGTAAGTACATTAAGTAAAGTTTTGCTGTTTGCTTTCATTTCTAATGTTGCATTTCTCCAGCAGCGTATTTTTTAAAAAACTTTTTGATGATAAAATCATGTTAAAAGTCAAATGGAACCAGATTTGGGGAGATCCAATGGATTTTAATTAATTCGTGTTTGCGGACAATTGTTCTTCAAGTTTTATCGAGCAGCGACCAGTTCAAACAGAAAGGCGTTTCTCATTTACCTCGAATCAGGACGTCTGATCCCGCCAAGCATCCTTATTATCAAATTTTTTGCAAGGTCGTTATAGTCAGCTTGATTCGCATTGCAACGTCAAGGATACTCTAATCGGGATGTATTTGTTTAATACCCCGGAAGTGGTTTTTAAGTTCTGATTGGGATCAGTAAAAGTCACACAGGCCTTACAAAAAGTAAATTTTAAAAAAAAAAGGTCATTGTGATTTTTCCACCTGATTTCTTTTCTTTAGCCAAGTTACTCACTCGAATGTGCCATTCTTTAACGTTTGAAAAGATATAAATTATTCATATAATCTGATATATTAATTTTAAAATTTAAATTATTTTATAAAGATTTTAGTTGAATTTTTTATTACTATTATTATTATGACGATGGATGGAGTTTTTTCACTAATAGGCTGCATTTTGGTAACTGAGTCTTTTCAGACACCGGAAGTTCCTAAATGCGAGAGCCATTTCAGTGGTGGTGGTATCATCTCTCTAATGGCGGCTCTCGCTACCAAGTTTGGACGTTTGATTTAATTTAAATTGAAGTTCTTGTCGGGTGCTAAATATTGCTGCGATTTAGTTTTGATAAATTGATACTCAAGTGATCTTTTACATACCACAGAATCATGTGACATGTGAGTCCACGATTTTCTCATCCAAAAATTCTAGTGACTCCAGGTGGGATCGAACCCGCATCCTTGGGCCTACGAAGCGGGCACTCTACCTCCGAGCCGACTGCGAGGGATGGACAGCGACTCGGGTATTATCCTTTTTCAAGTGTGTTATTTTTCTCCAATTAATAAATGCGAAAGTGTTTCATCCTCTGCAGAAGAATCCTGAATTTTCCTTTACTCTATATTGCTTTCACTTTGCGTTTTCTGAGGGTAACAGTATATCGGGAATCCATTTGGAGCTTGCTTCAGAAATCATTCCTTGGCAGGACACAAGTTAACAAAGTATGATCCTGTTCATTGATTGGATTGTAAAAGTGGAACAAACAGCGTTATCCTGTAAATTGAATTTACCCTAAAAGACAAGAGTTTAGGATCATTTTGCTGAAAACCCGGACACCTAGATTCTCCTTTCTTCGGTTTATTAACCAATTAGATGTTATATGAAAGGTTGCTATGCTCCCAAAATTTCAAAGTATTTGCTGTTGTAAAAGTTTTAGTCGTTTTTTCCCCCTAGGCTGCTTGATAACTATATGATATATATTTTCTGAGACTACCCAGTCAATATTCAGATCGAATTCCGTTACAGTTCATGTGGTTTTATCCGCCTGTTCATTGTAAAATATTTTTAAATGACTCGGATTCCAAAGAAACACCACCTGCGTATTATAATGCGAATGAATGTGTATCTTAAAGGCCACTCTATGGATTATACTTTAGGTGATTTAATTAAGAAGTTTTGTAGTGCAGATAAAACTGAATAATTATTGGATATAATGGGCATATGATTAGATTTTATTAGAAATTCGAGTTCATACACACCTGAAAAATATATACAACAAAGAAAGTTCTCACGAATATAAACATCAAAAGTTTTTACATCTGCGCATTGTTTTTTGTAATGAGAGACAAAATCAAACTATTTTACTTCTTTTTTAACAACTTCCAAACTAAAGTATGTATTATTGCTGCCTACATGCGTTATGATATAGTGACTCTGACAACAATTAAGGTGATTTTGGCGGTATCACTTTAAATATATGAATTTGGGGTGGAGTTTGCAAAATTGCCCTCAACCACCTTGAGCTTGAGCCGGTTAAATATAAAATACAATCTAAACCTGATTACAACCTCTCTGTAGCACCTCAACTCAAATCGTCTTCTGATTTGTAACTTTTAAATTATTGGTGTAAATATTATGGTCCTTCTGACATGGTGGAATTCGCATTCGATCTTCAAGAATAATCCATATAGACTCTAGCTAGCAAGATTTTTATTCATTCTAATTTTTGCAAACCCAGTTAACTTTCCTTTGGATTCCGGGATACTAAAAAATCTTTTGGCATGAACCGGTGGACAAACTTGTAAGATTGAAAACGAATTCTAATGTTTACATTGATTGGATTGCCTCTGAAGACATCTACACTAATAAGTTCCAAAACAGAATGGAAAATACCATTAATTATCAATTATCAAAAAATTTTAAGGAAAATTTCATCTATAGAAATAACATGCAATTGGACCAATAATAGAAGAGAAGAGATACTTGGCATTCGCTTCATTAGCTAAATGATTATAACTCCACGATTTTTGCATAAATATGAATTACTGAATAATTCAATGTGTAATACTGCAAATTAATTCTTTTAATTTACGCTTTCTCTATTCTTTTAATCTACGTTAAATACATTTCTCAAAGAAATTACATGTGGAATACACTCAAGATGGAATATCATCGCCAGAGAACTTTCGGAACATGCAAGTGTTAACAAGAAGCTATTTAGAACCTTTTTGCAGAGAATGAAATTCCTCGATATGTATCAAATAAGATGGGAAAACATTCATTTCATTTCAAGGGCATAATACCCCTTGTTGCTCCATATCCCCCAAAATCCGTAACTGTAACTCTTTGGTGAAGCTCTACCTGTTACTTATACATCAAAAACCTAGAATTTTTGCACAATTTCATACTGAAACACAAGTACATTTGAATTTATACTCGTGCTATTAAAATCAAATGTATTTTAAAAAATCCTCAGGAAAATTTTCTCAAATATAAACTTATTAAATCCACATCCCATTCAGTCAACCACCCCTATTTTACTTATAGTTTGTTAACTGCTGGAAAATGCAAACCATTCGTTTGTTGTAACTGCTCCGTTTAATCTTCAAGAAATTTTACAACGACACTAAATACAGAAAACATTCCAGAAAATTAGGAAAAAGAACTAATTATATGACTTTGATGAACTTTTCTAAGATCTCGACTTTAAAACTTTTATTTTGTAGTAATTTTTTGACTGAATTTCTAAACCCTCAGTGAGACACAAAATGTAGAAGACATTATTGAAATAAAGGAGAATTTAAGGGTTTCTTCAGCACATCGTACACTATTAGATAAAAAAATACAATAAAAAAATTATATCGATATGTAAGGGCCATCGGAGACAGGGCTTTGAACCGGAAAGAACCGGGTTTTTTTTGTCTGAACGAAAACTGGAACTGAACCGAAAAAAATATTGGTTTATTTCGGTTCCATATATCCAGTCCTTTTATCACTGTAACCAACTACATATGTATATAATCGATACTTTCTAATTTAATGTCAACCATGCAATTATCTTCATTGCATGTCCGTTGCTCCTCGATTTCCTGTTTGGATGTTCACTGGTACTTTTCTGTTTCAGTTTCGCATGAAACTACTTGTGGAAGACAGATTTAATTTAGTTGAATGGATATGACTTAAGATAAGAATGTACAGAGAATAAAATTATTCATTCGAAACTGAACTGAAAATCAGAACTGAACAGAGATATATATATATTTGTTGAGCAGGTATGAAAAAAAATACGGTTCGCAGCCCTGATTGGAGCCACGATGGAAAAAAATATTAAATAGAGACATTTAATTATTATTAAACATTAATGATTAGTCGCTATATGTAGCGAATAATATTTGCTGTGATTGAAAAAAGAAGAGTATGAATATTTTAAAAATATAATTAAGGGGACATGGTGCCCTGTACATAATTTTTTATATTTAGCCCTGTACATAAATTTTTTTACTTATATATTTATATAAAAATGTTTACATATGTGTCCCAGTTGAATATGCATGAATACAAAGGAAAACACCATTTTTAAAACTATTTTAAATATTTTAAAAATATTTCAATATATTAAAATATTTTAATTTTCAAAATTAAATGTATTAAAATATTTTAATTTTCAAAATTCAATGTATTAAAATATTAAAATTTTTACCACATCAACAAATTTTAATATTTTTGAACAATTTTTTTTTTCCTTATATTCTTAGTAGTGTTCTTCACGAGTGATAATTTTCTTTCGACAATTTTTTTTCGTGTCGCTACCGCTGTGAAAAACAATTTTTTTAAAAAAAGAGATTTATGTAAGTTTGTAGTTTCAAAAAATAATTATTCCCGTAAATCCCTATTCCATGCCCAGAATCCTCAAACACATTATGCAAAACGACCGGAAAAAGCTTCAAAACATTATATTGAATATTTAAAAAAATGCATTATATAGAGAATTTTAAATACAAGATTATTGCGAAAAATCCATTTCAGGGTCAATAAAAGAAATCAAAGGACTAAATGCAGACTTCAAGGTTTTTTCGCTTCGATATTCCATTAAAAAAAGGATAAATAACTAAATAATATACAGTGAAATACGTTTAACACGAAAACACATCCAACGAAATATTGGTTAACACGAAATAATACTACGGTCCCTTACAAATTAATATGAAGTTTCATGCATTTTTTCCCCTCTTAAGACGAATCAAGAATCATTTACACGAAAAAATTTCCCTTCTGAAAATGAACAAAATACGGAAAACACCAGCCGCTCAAGCGAAATTTAAGAGGGGTGTGAAATGTGAAAGAGAATTCGTTTCATATGTTTCGTAGAAAGGAGGCAAAACGTCTTTGAAATACTCTCGGAATAGCCAATGAAATGAGCCAGTTTTGTTTACCTAAGCTATATACTTTAGCACACTCTCTCTCCACTCCTACAAACGCCACACAAAAACATCTCATTTCTCAGTAGTTGGCCTTGAAATTCGATGAAGAGTACATCGCAATGTGAGTAAAAATCCGTACGTTTGGTTCGCAATTATTTGTTCTATTTTGAAAGAATTTTTTTGCAAACAGAATGGCAAAAGGCTCAGGGGGAAAGCAAATTGCTATTTCGCTTGAAATGGAACTTCTTAAGGCTGTTGATCAAAAAAAGAAAAGACGAAAGCGGAAATTAATAAAGATTTTTATATTGTTCTGACTCCACTTTATCAACAATAATTAAAAAAAGGGAACAAATCTCACAAATGGTTTTTTTATAAAATACATGCATATACACATATCTATGTAAATAGTATGTACTGAAATAAACTCAATTTTGTTGAATATGTTTTAATTTATTATTTATTTATTTATTTTGCAACATCCTTTAACACGAAAAAGTGTTTGAGTTCACCCCCCCCCCTTCTTTCGTGTTAAACGATTTTCACTGTATAGCTATAGCTATGAAATTTTGTACACATATTAAAAAAGTCGCACAACTAAAATGAGGTAATGAAAGGAAAATTCGATATTTTGTTCATTTTTAGGGCACAAATTTCTTATTGGATCATCTTTGTTATTAGTTCTTAAATTATATTCAAATAACACTAAAATCTTAGCCTGAGTGAGATGTGTCCCCTTTGGCGATCATTTCTGATTCGGGGAGAATTCTAATTGTGGGAAGTATATATTCAAACACACTTGCGTTATGGATACACACATAGTTTGGCCATTCATTTAAAAAAAATGTTAAAATTTAGGGCATTTACTTTAAATAAAAAAAAAACATTGATCAGTCTAAATGGCAGGGATTTGAGTTTTTTTAAAATCTTAATTATACTTTTAAAATATATTTATATAAAAACATTTTCAATTTTCGAAAACTATAAGATAAAACTGAAACAAGTTGAAGTGAACTAACTGCTGCTTGAAATTAAAAATATCTTCTCTTATAGCCATTATTTTCTCAGTTGTTTATTTTCCCCCTATTCTACAAACTTTTTAACATCCAATTTCAAGCGAAAGTAAATCATGAATTAATAATAATCAACAGAATACTAAGATATTTTTTGGAGAAAATTTTGTCTGAAACTTCCCTTAAATAACAAAACTGATACAAATTTAAAATTGTCATTTTCATAAATTTTTATATCTCAATATTTCTGACCTAAAACTTTATTCAGTCAAAAGAACTTGTAGCTGTTTCAACTTTTTGCAGACTTGTTTCCTATTGCTGATAAAATTCTGAGTAACATTTTCGGAGATACTCATTACTTGCATTCAAGCTTCAATTGCAATTTCGATAAAGATATAAATTATATCAAATACTTCTTACTAGCAGTAAAGTTTTCCATCCTCTTCAATGATCACACATTAATTATGGCCAAATTGATCTTTAATTTAACAATTATTTAAACATATACACACGACATCACAAAACGGAACGACACTTAACAAATCTTAACAGAGTTCTGATCTTCCTGCGCAACTCGTTTGCGCAGCTCACAAATTCCCCCTCCAAATTCCCGAAGGGATTATTTAACGGCCGATCTGGAATGATTTAAGGGATTTTTACTCCTTCTCCCAATGGAAAAGCATCCGTCAGAAGACGATGCGCCTGAAAATAGACTAAAAAAACAAAAACAAAAATACATGGACACATTTTAGAGAGAAATAATTGAAAATTGGTTATGCGCGCAGAGCCCCAGATATTATAACTCCTCGGAGACACATAAATATACATACATTACAGAAAACTACATAATAGAAATAGGAATTTCACAAAAAAAACAACAACAAAAGAATATATATATATATATATATATAACGAATACTCTACATGCATATTAATTAACCTTTTTCTTTACTATACTTCTAAAAAGAACTTTTGATGAATATACATAAAAATTAAGCCACAATAAAAACCCTACCCAGAAATTCTAAGCCTGGAAAGTGCATCTGCATTGCCGTGAGCACTACCCCTTCAACAAGAAATTTTAACAATGTATCGTTGTAAGGCCAATGCCCATCTGGTCAATTTGGCACTGTGAGGAGCACTATTGGTAAGATATGTCAAAGGGTCATGATCTGAAATGACCTGGATTTGTGACCCAAAGATCCAAGTGTCAAATTTACGAAGCGCCTCTAACACGCTAAATGCTTCACGCTCGATCGTGGACCACTTCATTTGGGCCAAAGTCAGTTTTTTGCTAAAGAAAGCAATTGGCATTTCCTTTATATGGTCATTGTGTTTAGCTAAACAAGCGCCAATGGCAGTAGCGGAAGCATCTGTGAATAGTAGAAAGGGGCGAGACAAATCTGGTGTATGCAGAGAAGACATTTTTACAAGTTCCTCCTTAAGTTTCATGAAAGAATCTTCAGCTGCCTTCGGAATGTTCTTTTAGTCAAGTTAGTTAAGGGCAATACTAACTGTGAGAAGTTCGGGATATAATCTTGATAATAACTCGTGAGACCCAAGAAACTTCTGACTTCACTTTTTGTGGTAGGTCGACTCAGTTTCCGAATCATTTCTACCTTTTCAGGATCAGGAGAATGTTTTCCTGTACCAACTATGTGATCTAAGAACTTGACATATTTTCTGCCGAAGGCACACTTTTTCAGGTTCACCTTTAGCCCTACTTCTTGCAAGGACTTAAAAACCTTAGAAATGTGATCGAGGTGTTCTTCCCAAGTTGTCGAATAGATAGCAACATCATCGATGCATGAGCGGCAGTATTTCCGATGCAAGAACAGAGCATTGTCCATGGACTTCTGAAAGGTACTTCCAGCATTTTTCATGCCGAAAGGCATAACCTTCCATTGATAATGCCCTGAATGAGCCACAAATGCTGTCAAAGGCTTGGCCTCATCCTTCATTGGGATCTGCCAATAACATTTCGTCAAGTCTAGTACACTTATGAATCTGGCTTGGCCAATTTCAAAAAGAAGGTCTCTTGCGTTCTGCATTGGATATGCATCAGTAATTGTGACATTATTTAAAAGTCTATAATCTACACAGAGTCTTACGCTCCCGTCCTTTTTAGAGATGCATACGATAGGGTGAGCCCATTCACTTTCAATAGGCTCAATCAGTCCTAATTGAAGTAACTCATTAATTTGTTTATTTACTTCTTCTTGAAGGGCTATCGGTATGCGATAAGGTTTCAGTTTCTTTGGAACGAAATCGGGCATTAAACTCCCTGAATGTCCTTTTACCTTAGCAGAGCCTGGAACAGAGCTAAATACGTCTGAGAATTTAGAGAGGAGGTCCGCAAGCTGATGTTTTTGAGAATTTTCTAGACCAGAAGAGCTGTCCATTACATGGTTGTAAATGTCATTGACGTCCAATTCTACTGCATCAGTAGGGGCATTGTGAAGTTCACCAAATTCATTGTCTTGGTCAAATATAAGACCTATTTGCTCAATTCTAGCTATGTACGGTCGTAATTTATTGAAGTGGAGTTCCTTTTCACTTCCATCCTTCATTTTTACTCTCTCTGTATGTGGTCTTGGTAGTTCTATGATAGGTGCGGGACCCGTCCATTTTTTTAAAAACTTGTGAGACGACGATGGGATAAGTACCAAAATTTGGTCACCAACTGCCAAACGTTTCTCTCTAGACCTAAGGTTGTATCTACTTGCATATTCAGCTTGTGCTTTTTCAGAGTTTCCTCTTGCCAGGTTATAAGCCTGTTTCAATATTTCAGTTAAGTTTCTCAAATATTCCTCAATGGACTCTCTTTGAGCTACCAGTGGGAATTTCCTTGTCACCGGTCCAAACCTCCTTCAATAGTTTCAATGGGCCATTCGGTAGCCAACCGTAAACAAGTTGGTATGGCGAGACACCTGTTGTGCTATGTGGCACTGCCCGATACGCATTTTGTTTGTTCTTAGCCTGGCTCCAGACTGGTCCCAATGATTCGACCATTCTTTGAAATTTAACAAAAGATGATTTCACCGTATTTGGTTCCGATGTCTCGGTCTCTTGCCCTAAGGCAAAAGCAGATAGTTCTTCCTCCCCTTCAAAGTGTATCTCTATATCTTTGGTGCTTTCAAAATCTCTCTGATTCTCAAAATCAAATAACTGAACATTTTCTAAAAGAATCTCATAAGCGGTGGCGTTAATCAACATGTCGTTGGCGAGTTTCTTAGACACAGCGCACATGATTGGCACCAAACTTTCCGTGCTTTCCATCGTCTATTTTTAGGTTAAATAGTTTAAGAGCAGCTATTTCCTTTTCACCAAACGCCTAAATGATTTGGATAGTTCCCTCATCTTCTCCACAATCTTTACCGATCAAGTCTTCGCGTAAGACTGATATTTGTGCTCCTGTATCGATTACTGCTCTTATGGACGTTTGTCCACATTTGATATCAGCTAACTGAAGATCATCAATTCCATTCCTTGTGTTGATGGGAACGGAGACTGGTATTGAGACTCTAGCAGTTACCACTTCCTTCGTAGGTTCTAATTCAGTTCCCTTAGCAGTAATTATGTTACTTCTGGCATTACGAGGTGGTGTCTTTCTTGTATTTTTCGGGCATTCCCGAGCCAATTGTCCTACATTCTCGCAAATAAAACACTTAGGCTTAAAACCTCTACTTGTTCCCGTGTTTGACTCTATCGGCAATTCAGTTTTCCTAAAAATTGGTACATCTTTTGGTTGCAGATTAGCGCCCTTATTATCCGAGACAAACTTATTATTTGTCGCCCTGTACCTCGCATCGTTTGAGTGGGCTCTCTTTACATTAGCCTTCACGCTTTCGTATTCGTCTAGCTTATCAGCTAAGTCTCCTGGAACAATTGATTTAACCCAGTTGTCAACAAACTGTTCTCTTACGTCACCAGGGACACGTCGTTTCAACTGATCTGTAATCATGAGGTTCTTCAACCCTTCAAAATCATTTACACCAAGACCTCCAAGACACTCTTCAAAATAGCTGGTTATTTCGAAAACAAAATCACGCCAAGATTGAGCTGGATTCCGCTGGTGTTTTACAAACTTCTGCCGAAAAATTTCAGCACTAAGTTTGAAACGTTTCAGCAATAGACCTTTAATATAATCATAGTCGTCAAATTTTTCTTCTGCTTCACGGGCCATTAATTGATTAATTTCACTTGGCATATATATGAGCTAAAAGAGCTGACACCCAGTGTCTTTTCTCGATGCTAACCCTCTTTGCCTGTCGTTCGAACAAGGTCAAAAACAAAACTATGTCCCCATCTTTCATTTCAAATTTGGGTACAACTTTCATTAACTCATAGATTCTAACTTTAGCCTCAGGTGTACTAGTTAACCCCTAAAGCCTTTCATTCTCTGACCGTAATTTTTCTAACTGAAATTCGTGATCAAGCCTTTCCTTCTCTTTCTCAAATTCTTGTTGTTTAAGAACCATTTCCTGTTGCTCTCGAAGCTTTCTATTCTCAAATTATTGTTGTTTAAGAACCATTTCCTGCTGCTCTCGAAGCTTTCTATCCTCTATTATAATTGTGAGTTGATTTTTGCTAAAGTCCTCATCATAATCTGGATGTGTGGTAATTAGTTTACTCAAATCTGAAATTTTCATATTATCCCCCACATTAAGATTCAGCTCCTCTGCCAATAGCCTAAGATCCTCCTTTCGTGCCTTACCTAAATAAGTCATTTTTACTACTTGTTTACCTATCCACTCAATAATAAAATCAAGAAAATGGGGGGAAAACTTTTGTTACAACTATATTCCTCACAATATGTAACTAAACTACAACTTCACATTCAAGTTATGTCATGTAATAGTAATGAAATCTTAAGTACCCAAATACAAAATCAACCATCGTTTAGTATAAACATATGCAAGAGTGTTGTGTTATAATTAATTAAATCACAAATAAAATAGAGTAAAATATGACAATCTAAAAAAATCACAATTCATACTCTATCTCAATCTTAGGTAAAGAAAAATTTATAGAATGAAATTTTATGACATGGGAAACAAAACAAAACAAAAAAAATCAAAGTTTCACAAAGTTGGAAAATATTACCTTTCCAAAACAATTTCACAAAACTCTTACTAAAAACAAATATTTTGATATATAATTCAACAGATTTAAAAAAAAACTGTCACACAACATAAAAAAAATGATTTATGGTGTAGAGGCTATTATTGATTCACACACACGTGCAGGGCCGTCGCGTGGGGGTGGCAAAATTGTTCACCGCACAAGGACGACTGGGACAGGGGGCGCCAAAATTTATAGTACTTATAGTTTTTTTTAATTTAATGATACTTACAAAAAGTTGTTGATAAAAAACTTGCAATTTTGCATGTTTTATGTTTTTTTAGCAATAAAATAAGATTTTATTTTTAAAATTTTATATTTTAATTCAATTTAATTTTGTTTTCGTTTCTGCGGATTGTTTTCGTTTGTGTAAAACAAAATTTGATTTCCGATATGCACAGTAAAAATACGTTCCGTGTGGAGTTCACGCTATTATACGGAACGTGTTCAAAATCTAAGAATTGGTAACATGTAACAACAGGAATTGGGAATGATTTGTATTGGCATATACTTTGATTCATTATATGAGAAGATGTGGCTCAACGTCGTTGTTTTGTTTGCTTTTCGTTTGCAATGATAATATATATACATTTTTAAAATTATGTAAATTGCTTTGTTTTTCTTCTCCAAATCATATTTTACTTCATGTATACTGTTATTAAATAGTTCTCAAAACTCGAAACAAAATCTTTATCGTAGCGTTTCTCAAACTGTGGGACGCGCTCTCTTGGAGGGCGTGATAACCCTACTTGGGGGCGCCAGCCTATCGCGAAAAATCGAAAACAAAAGATTTAAAATAATTACCCATTTGATAAAATAATTTACAATTTAAAATAATTACAAAGTAAATACATTATTATATAATAAAAAAATACAAATTCCCATTCATATAATACTCAACACTTATAAATGTATCAGTACTGCACAAAGTTTTTGATAATTAAGTTATCAATATTCAATTAAAACAAGTTTAGGGATTACTAGTGACTCCCCTGGTCTTGTCATATACAAAATATTTATCTTGATAAATAGTGCGGTTTATAATTAAAGTCGTATTGTATTGTTGTTAAGGACGTCTCAAGGCATGGGCCAACTAGGCCCGGGCCCAGGACCCTCTCTCAGTGGGGGCCTCATTTCGTTCTCGGCTCCGTCTTAATAAGACCATGAACCGGATAGTTTTAATGTCATCAAATATTATTCCCGTACATTCCCTCCGAAAAACAGTTAATTGTTAAACTGCATGCCAATTGGCAAAAGTCATGATACCGTATTATTATGTGATAACCGTTGTCCAGTGGCGTAACGTACCCTCCCCCCCCCCGCTACCAAGCCCGCTTTTCCGCTTAGGCACGCTGGGCACATGCCTAGGGCGCAAAAGATTTGGGGGTGCAAAAAATTGGAGCGTAAAAAAAAGAGAAAAAAAATTAAAATTACAGAGAACGTGCAACCGCCCATGTTTATTAAAAAGCCAATTATTCTCTTTCGTTTTTATATCTAAATTATCAATTCTTCGTTTCACTATTGGCCAAATTATTATGTAAATTGCTTGGCTTTTCTTCCCCAAGTAATATTTTGTGTCATGTATACTTGGTTATTAAACTGTTCTCAAATCTCGAAATAAAATCTTTATCGCAGCGTTTCTCGAACTCGAGGGCGTGATAACCCTACTTGGGGGGGGGGGGGAGCATATTACGAAAAATCGAAAATAAAATATTTAAAATAATTATCAATTTAATAAAATAATTTGCAATTTAAAATAATTACAAAACAAAATATACTCTTATATAATAAAAAAATGAAATACACATTCAAACTGATCTTGGGCTTGTCATGTACAAAATTTATATACAAAACTTAATATTTATCTAATTAGTGCGTTTATAATCAAAGTCGTATTGCATCGTATTTACCATCAAAGTACATTATAATTGCATTCAGTACATTGTTATTGTAAGAAGTGGGGCACGATGAAAATTATGACTGAAATTTGGGTCGCAAATATTGAAAGTTGGAGAGGTACTGCTTTATCGCGATCTACAACACTCTTTTTGGTATCATGAATTCCTTTAGATTCTAAGCATGATATCTATACACAAGGACAGCCGAATTTGTGATTTCTTCCAAATTTAAGAAATAAATATAAAAGGTTGCAACATATAACTGTAATCGTTGCAATCCAGTTGAAAGTAATTTCGAATTTGTAGGGATTTCACCTAAATTCTTTTCATTGTTTGTTCAGTGTTGCGAACTTTACTTATTGAAAAGTTCTTGTTATTTTCAATATTTTCATTTTTTTATAGACTGCTGTTTGAAAATAAACTTCAAGTTCAATGAAAAATCTCACCATACTTATTTTTCATCTTAAAAAAACTACACAAGAAGCAATTCCTTCTTAGTTACATTCTATTTTTAATAACAATGTTATTCATAATAAGCTAGTTACCTGTTTCAATATTTTGCAATCTTCTCCTATGATGATGTAATTTTACTAATGTAATTTTGTCCCCCCCCCCTCCTCTGCTCTTTTGCAGATATGTTTTTTTTAAAAATAACTATAAAAATATTGTATTAAATTTTCTTGTTCATGCATACTTTTGTATCATTTCCTGTCTATCTCGGTGAACCATTTTGTACCTCTAAGCCCTCTGTTGGATGTGAGTTCGATCCTCCCGAATAAATTAATAGCTAGGGATTCTCCAACGACGTTTTGTAGCGTAGCATTAAGTTTTTGCTTCCTTTTAACGTCAGTAAATACTCGAGCATATACAAATCGTATTAGATAAATTATAAAACTAAAATTATAGATTCAAAAAAAAAAAAAGAAAGAAAGAAACCAAGTGCGGTGCGTTTAAGCGCAAACAACGCCAAGAAAGAGAAGACAGTAAGTAAAAATTGTAGCTTTGTATATATTTAAATATTCCCATATTTTTACTTTTTTACTTGATAGAATTCAACCGAAATAGAGCTCTCGTTTTTTTTTTTTTTTTTTTTTTTTTTTTTTTTTTTGCACCAGGGCCTTTAAATATCTAGCTACGCCACTGCCGTCAGGAAATCACTTTTTTTTCAAAGAGAGAGAGTTGACGCAATTTTAATTTAGTAATTTCTTCAATTTTACTTCATTCCTTTAAAACTGCAAACGGTAATTATGACTTCACTTTTGATTTATTTTGTATTTTCCCTTGAGGACTTAAAAAAATATACAAACTTTTTTATCATATTAAAATAAAATCAAAACATACATTTATTATTTCTTTCCTTTACAAAAGAGGCAGTGAAAATAATGTCCAGCTTAATGAAATCTAATTAAAAAAAATTTTTATTTTGTAGATTTTCCGTGTTACATAAGCTAATTTTAAGATTTTCGTCTATATTTATATATATATTTCAATGTATTTTTATAGTACTTTTATGCTGATTAATATGCATCAATACTTGTTTTCTTTGCTTGAATACATCTTCCAAAAACACACTTTTCTATGCAAGAACAGTTTTATAAAGTTTAATTATGAGTGCAAACTTGAAATTTCAAAAAGTAGTACTTAAGGTAGAACTGGTTATTGAAGTATTTTTCACGAACTTCAAAGTTTAATTCCTAGCATTGATATTTGGACACTGATCGCTCTTGCATTGAGCTATAGATAGAAATAAAAATAAATAAATTATATCTACAATATTTCTTCATTTTTGAAGGAATGGAAAATGTTAATGCCTCTCTCTCTCTCTCTCTCTATGTTTAAAACTTAATGTTTAAAACTTATTTAAATAATATAAAAAATATTAACTGGAGCACGACAGTCTTAACGCGACTGTTGCTGGGATGGGGGACCTTTTTGCCAGAAGCTCATATCAAGTAGGTGTCTGATACTTTCGATATTTTGTTTCATTAACAACTGGTTCTTTCTTGAAAGTATACCGATCTCCGTTCTAGAATGCACTTTATTTTATAAATTCTCTGAATTTTTCTTTATAAAAAATAATAAAAATAAATGCATTAAAATATATTCTTGATTCAAATGATACTACAGAAAAACTACCTTTCAGAAACAGAAAGATTTGCTTTCATAATAAACAAGGAGACAAAAGTTGATTGTAAATTAATGTTTACAACATGTGTAAATGCCAGAAAAGCCGGTTAATATGAAATTTTTTGCCTTAATTTTGTATAATTATTCTTTGTTGAAAATTTCATTTACCTTTTTGTACAACGTTTGGGATGTGATTTATATTTGCACAATTCATCATATTCTGAATATAATACTGTTTATGTCTTATCATACAAAGATTTAAAAATTCAAATTTATCATAACCAGATTATTCACTGAACATTTGGTTACTGAAATACACACATTTGTGTTAAAATTATTCTTACTTTTTGAGAAATGTATTACTCTGGAATACCCTACTCATATCATAAAGCATTTGAAATTTACTTCAGATCACAAAAAGAAGGAAAAAAAGTTTTTTTCTTCATTTTTGAGAATTTTTTATTTTATGTACACGATATCTTACTTTTTCATATATAGCTGTAGAGTATCATTGAAAAAAAAATCAACTGATATACAACAGTTCTTCGAACATTGTACAATCTTAATATCTTAAACATAAGCCAATATAAAACAAAACGTGAAAAAATTACAAAAAATTGTTAATGTACTTTATGGAACAGTACGTAATGTACATGAATTTTACGGAAAAAAATTCATGTCAAACATTATATCTGCACAATATTATTTTTTTTTAAAAAAGGAGTTGAATAAAAGTTCTTAAAAAATGATACTATCTTTTGTAAGGAACGTATACGATGTAACTTTTCAAACATACAAAGATCAAAAAATATTCTTACATTAGTATTATTGCATAAATTTTCATTACATTTGTAAATTTTTTATGCATAAACCTACAAACATTGCCAAACAATTCAACCAAATGACAAAGAAATTGTAAAATTAAAATTTTAGATATTCCTCTAACAATCAAACTGAAGGAAATTTTAATGAATTGCAATCAGAAACAAATTTTTTTAAAAATATTCCCAGTAAAATCAGGTTGTTTTGTAATTATTAAAAATTTCTATGTAAACATTAATTTTCAGGCAGAGAATTTGCAAGTTTAAAGAAGAGAGTAACTGAGTACCTGTAACAATATCTATTTTCTGCAGATTAAATAAGTATGAGTACTTGTATTGAGTTATGAAATAAAAAACAGTACACGTCAGCACCATAGATTAGAACAGAAGATCTCGAACTTGTCATGTTTTTGGATCTGGGCCCTTGCTTACTTAATATTGAATTTTTGCAAATTCATGAACTTCAAATGTGTTTTGGACAGTAGGTATACTGTGGTAGCTCGCTGCTATTTTAAAAACATATTTTCTTTTCTATCTGTAGGGAAGTATTGTGTGAAAAACTAAAAAATGCATGTTAATTTTAAACATTTATTAGATAAAAGTTAAAATTTAGTACCTGATGTTTTACCAAAGAGGATTTGTCACCTATTGATGTTTTAAAGTATATTTATGCAAAGAATTTTATCGATACATTTCCGAATATTGCGATAGCTTTACGGATTTCTTTAACCCTGCCAGTTTCAGTGGCTACTGGAGAACAAAGTTTTTCAAAACTTAAAATTATAAAAAAACTACATGCGATCTACTATGGCGCAGAAGAGATTATCGGACTTGTCAATTATATCCACAGAGAGCGAAATTTTGGATAAATTAAATATAAAGGAATTGATACGAGCATTTGTAGCTGCTAAAGCTAGGAGAATCAATATTTGAACATATTTTCTATTTTTTATATTTTACTTTAAAAATTTCATATCATTTTTGCTTTGTTTTGTTTTTAAAATTTATAAAATAATAATTTTAAAAAAATAAGACAAACGTATTTTAATATTATAATTTTAAAGCCTTTCAGTTCGAAAGTCAAATTTCGAATACTATAAAAGAGTATTTTATATATAATCTGTAGCACTTTATAAGAGTGTAACAGAACCTCATAAAGGAGCGCCGAATTACAACTTAAACAAGGGCGCCTAATACCCACGCGGTGGCCCTGCACATGTGCCATGCATCGCTACAACGGTTTGCATGTTTCACATAACTTCACAGCATTGCTACTACATTCAGATTACTCGTAAAATAGTCTTTGGAATACAATATATTTCAACCAAATATTTCAATTAACACTGTCGTATTAAATTTTTTTTAAAAATTTAACTCTAAATATGAATAACTGAAAACGAAACTAACTTCAAAATTAATTCGAATCTTATTATTCTCAAAACTCTCGTATGCAAGACAAATTTAACACAAGAATACAGTAAATAAAATAAACAACAAATAGTTCTTAAATTTTTAATACACGTCGAAACCTGTCGAATACTGTCGTATCCAAACAAGTTTACAATTTAAAATACTGATGTATTTCAACAACCAAACAAAATTATTTGGCTAAAATACTTAACACATGTCGTGTTATTTACGAAATTTGTCGAACACTGGCGTATTCAAACAAATTTATCATTTAAAATACTGATGTATTTGAAAAACAAAGAAAATAATTAGCTACGATACTTAACACATGTCGTGTTATTTACGAAATTTGCTGAACACTGTGGCGTATCTCAACAAATTTATCATTTAGAATACTGATGTATTCAAACAAACAAAATTTAATTAGCTAATATACTTAACACATGTCGTGTTATTTACGAAATTTGTCGAATACTGTGCCGTATCCAAACGCGCGCGGGTTTACCATTCATACTACTGATATGATAAAACAAAAGTAAGCACTGAGTGCAAAAAAAATTATTATTATTACATATTCATTTACAGAACTCGTACACATAAACACATAAATTAATGTTTCATTTCTCTCTGATCACAATTGAGGAATCATATTATAAAAATGAGGCTCTTACCTTATTTTTTTTTTCGAAAAAGGATTACTTCCGTTTTGTTTCCAGTGTTTTACTTTATTTTAATTTGCGTTAATTTAATATCATGGTAGGATCCTTTAGACTGCGCCAGTAAAAAGTTGTCCATCCTCTTCAATGATCACACATTAATTATGGCCAAACTGATCTTTAATTTAACAATTATTTATACATATACACACGACATCACAAAACGGAACGACACTTGTTGTTGTTGTTTTCTTCCCGCAGGGAAGGAATGAAAGTTGCCATTGCCTGTGAGACAGGTTGGACTGCTTAACGATAGATGGCGACACCACCTATCTCTACTTCCACAATTTTGGCTGGGAACTGAAGGGGAGGGAAATATTCTCCAGCCCCCGCACTCGTGATTTCTGCTGCGACCGCCCACAAGACTTTCGGACCCACTGATTTAACGAGCACGTACTCCGTCTATACTCGGTGGCATCGGGCATCGAACCTAGGCCCTCCGGTCTGGAGTCCGATGCTCTAGCCACTAGGCTACCCACGGCCTCGAAATGACACTTATCAAATCTTAACCGAGTTCTGATCTTCCTGCGCAACTCGTTTGCGCAGCTCAAAATTCCCTCTCCAAATTCCCGAAAGGATTATTTAACGGCCGATCTGGAATGATGATTTAAGGTATTCTTACTCTAGCTCATAATCTTTTTTAAAAAATCTAACATTTAAAATTGAAATAATTTCTATCAAATTATCATTATACACTGTATTACAAAAAACAATAACAAAAAAGAACGTGGAAAGCCACGCGATAGAAGTAAAACTTCTTTGCCGACGCTGGCCATAAATGCAGGAATAGATCTAATTATATTAAACTGCTGAGAGAACTTACTTTAATCAAATAAAATTCGAACTTCATTTATTGTATGAAAATATTTTTATTCAATTTTCTGCATCATCATTTTTTAAGAAAGACACAATAAGTGTGGTAACTAAAGTAGGATATAAAAATCTTCGATTGTAGTCAATCAAGAAAATGTGAGAAAACTGCATCAATCGTGGTTCCTTATATTATTTTTCCTTCTCCAGAATCAGTATTCATTGTCAAATTCAGTGTCCGTTTCAAGAATTCAATGAGTGGCTTTGCTTCTTTTGAAGCAAAATTAACATCAAAGTCTCCAGTTAAGATAATAGGCTTTTAATCATCATCGAATCCAATGATAGCAGCAGCCTCTGATATGTAAAGCTCTAAAACTTTATGGATAAAGATGAGAAAAGCTGCGACACCTGGTGATATATAGACTTTCGCCAGGAATTGCTGCTAGTTTTTTTTTTTTTTTCCTTAACGAAACTCTTTTTCTCTGTTTGCATTTGTTTTAGGCTATCTGACCAGAATTTATTTTGATTCAATGGAAATAAAAATTAATAATATAAAATTAATGCATCACTCACAGAAGTCACTGTGTTTGTTTACAAGACGCTATCCGTAGCGATTCTGGAGTGAACGTTAGTGATGTATACACAATGCCCCAGACACTCCCGTAAGCGACTTACGAAATCATCATGATTTCAAAGCTCCCTTGGCGATCTTGGCACACACTTGCAGCTTGGCGACAAAATACGTTTCCGCGCATGCGCTTTGTTAGTAACAATGTTTATATTTTCATTTGGACTTCGTTTTCGCGGTATATGTGTTGGCCAGGGCTGAATGCGTGATTATCTCATAAGTCATTTAATTGACATATCTGTGTAATTATTTTTGAAATTTTTTTTATCACACTTTGCTCCTTTTTCTGATGCCTATTTATTTCGATAAATTGATTTGTTTTGAATTTATTGTGATCCAGCAATCTGATCAAGTTTTGCATCCTGATTGCCTTGTAATTTTATTAAGTTCTGAAGATAAATTATAATTATTAAGTTATTTTCTAATTTAACCGATGTTTGAAGGTGTTTTTTTTGTAGTTTAAGTTTTGAAGGAAGATGTAAAATAATATTTAATTAAACATTTGTTTGTCAGTGCATTGTGTATTCCTAAAAAAACCCTATAAATTTGTAGCCCCCCAAGATTTTTTGTTTTGGCGACGGTCCGCGCAATTTTGAACCATGGTCAAGTGACGTGGACGACACCTGAGCTGGCACCCCTCTCCTAATTACCACATCACACCAATGGGAGGACGTTTGAGCTCTCGGTAGATTGAACGTGCATCACGCCCCTACACGGCGGATCTTTTAGTGGTACTGGGATCGAACTCATGACACGCTAGCCATGATCCGATGCCTAGACCACTCGGCCACCTCCAGTAACGGGAAGAGCCGTATAATGGTAATATTTTGGGTGCGTTTATTCGTTGAAAACGGCACGTTTTTATTCCATAAAAACTACGAAAATGCGCCACGCGAGTTCGTTACGAGAATACCAAGGGTACCCATTTAATGTCATCAATACCTATGCGCCTTTCGTGTATAGCAGCAAGATATACTTTTGATGCACAATTCCCCCTTAGGAATCGTCCAACCTTTTCACGGATATGACCAACGGATATGATGCAAGTCACGTGGTGAATTCGTTGATTTGGCGTCAATTCGTGATTTGGCACCTTTTTTTTTTTTCAATGGGGCTGCGTATTGGTATTTTTTACCTTTGCAGACCTAGTTCATTCCCCAAGAGCTGGAATTCAATTTTGCCGAGAGCACCCAAGCCAAGCGGGAACTTCAAGGGATTTTGTCACATGCTGCATAATCATACGACATGTCCGACATTTATGTATCATATGAAAATCCACCGATTTGGGCCAGGGTTGAACCCGCAATCTTGGGTACAAAAGCGACAAACCAACTACGCCAGCCAGTCGGCTCGATCTGACACCGTCAGACAGGTGGCATTAGAAACAATACAGTGGCCGTTGAGCGCTATCTATTGCCGAAACGATACTAGTTTCCAGACATATTGTGGACTACATACTCAAAAGTACAATTTCTTAAAAGTTTAATTATATTAAGGAAATAAACAATAAAAAAATATCAACCGACTTTATACCAAGGGCAGAAAATAGAAAGGCAGTTAAACAGTTCTAAGTTATTTTGTATGTGAATTTCAGGGTAGACGTATTAATATGTTACCTCCTTAAAGAATTTTTGTTGTATGTAAAGGAACAGCCCTCATCACATCTATAAGGTTTTTGTTTCGATTTAAAACGTGCTATTTTTTTTCCTGGGTTATTTTTGAATTAAAAATTTGAGTTTTTTTAGTTTGTTTCAAAACTCACATTCAACCAGGATTTCTATAACTGTGGGCCGCGTCCCGTAAGGAAGTGTTAACCCTACGTGAGGGACGCGAGTATTTGAAAAGTCGAAAGAAAAAAAGATTTAAATTAATTATGAATTTTTCGAAAGGAAACAAAACAAAAAATACTTTCTGACATTTTTAAAAATAAAATACACATTTGCACTGATATGCTTATAAATATATTAGTACTGTACAATATATGTATTTGATAATTAATTTATCAATACTTAATTAAAAAGTTTAATAATTACTAGCGACTTTAATGGTCATGTCATGTACGAAATTTAAAATTCATCTTGATAATCGGTAAGGTTTATAATTAAGCTGGTAATGTAGCTTTATTGTCAAAGTACATTATTATTGGGTGAATTGCATTCAATACATTGGTATTGTATGGGTGAGGCGCGACAAAAATTATTACAGAAAACTGAGTCCCAAATTTTGAAAGTTTGTGTGTGAGAAGCACTGCATTAAACTATAGATTTAGGGGTTGTTGTTTTTTTTCGCTAATTGGCGTGTGAAACGTATGGTGGCGCTGCGAGTACCATATAATAGAGAGCATTTCTGAAAAGTGACATCCCACAGGGAGAAGTTAAAAAAAGATGGAAATCAGCGTGGCTCTCACTTTGTAGAAAGATTCTGAAAGTACATAGGGTCAGAAAGATTTCTCAAAGAAATAAAAGGAAAAAAATTAGTGTATTGTCTGTGTTCCACATTCCCAGTTGGTTTTTATTTTCCTTTAGATGTAGAGCCATATTTAGCTAATGATTGTTTGACTATTACTATTTTATTTCATCAACTTGTTCCACAAAGGCGCATTGCGACTCCATATAAAGGGATTGCATATTCGTTGTGCTATGGATTTATCACATACATTCTGTTTTCAAAAGCTACAAAATAAAGATCACCTTTTATTTCTAATATTTCCGCCGTTATTTTTTTTTAACATCTTCATGCAACTTGAATGTTCGTTTTCCCTAACATTATTGTTAAAAAATGGCAATGAATTCCAGAATTTAAGTTTTTTTTGCAAATTTATATTACCATTAATAAATAAATTAATGGTGATGCAAATTAAAGAATAATCTACCGAGCAGTAAAATGTTTAAATTTCATTTAAAACTTATATTAATTCCTTTAATAACTTTCAAGATAGAAAAGTTATTTTTACGTGATACATGATTTTGCTCAAAAATCTATATCTCTAAGAAATATTGCTCAAAATCATATACAACGAGATAAGAGAGCGATATATGATCAAAATTATCACAAAGCTATTTCGTTTTATTTGGGGTTTTTAGCGATTTTTTTTCACTAAACAACATTAGCTTTCTGCTCTGAATCCATAATGGAATATGAAAAAGGTGGATGTAAATAAAGTAATAAAAAGAGCTTAATTTTATTTCAATTGCTCGATAAGAATCTCTAATATGACTGAGGAGTATTCTAAATATTCACATATTACAATTTTAAACAAAAAAATTTATGGATTTTGAAAATACATTTAACACCACTATTTATAATAGAAATAATATTACTTTACTTTTTACGACGTTGTGAATGTATCATAAATTGACGGGCTTTTTGCACCTAAACAAATTAAAGCTACGATGAACTGAGTTTCAGAGATGGGTATTTTCGTGACGTGTTGGTAGCGACACTGTCTTTTTTAATTGAAAAATATCGTGATCACCAGGAGGCGGTTTGAGCGTGTGGGCCTAGGTGAATTCTACTGGTTTATGTTTTTACATCATATGAAATAGCTTCATATGGCCATTTTCTTAAGTAGTAAAAAGAAGTTATTCAAGGATTATTACTTAATACGTTGTTTTACCGACTAGCTCGGTGTTCCTTTTTATAAAATGTTATTAAATCATTTTAAAAAAAGTTTTACATTTTCAATTTGGTTCTGGATTAATCAATATTGATTATTCATTTCGTTTTAAATTTTGATAAATGATTCTTCTCTCAAAAAGATATTTGAAATTATACTGTGACTCTAAAGGATACCGTAATTGAGAAGTTATTAATTATATATTTGTATTTGTTACCGTTAAAGTGTGAAATCCGTTATTTCATGGAATAACTAGGTATTTCATAAAATGACTGGACAAGTCAGTTAAAGTATACAAAATGATTGAATTCTACGATTTAACAAGGTATTCTATAGAATGACTAGATCGAAAAAGTATGAAATAACAGCATTTGAAAGATTTTTGAACCCATTCTATCTACTTTTATTCAGTTTTGAACCGCTTATAGCTGCTTTGCAATGACGTGTGTGTGTGTACCCTTCATTTCGTTGTTTTTTGACGTAGAATTTAGGTGGTGTATTTATGCTAGCGTTTTTAATTTTGGATTAACAATTATCATCGCAACCTGTTTTTAAGCAATTACTTCTGCAGGGCTGGGAGACTAACCCGTAAATAAGTACAATTCAATGCGAGAGATTTGAATCTTTATTAAATAAGCATGGCACAAAGGAAAAAAGAATCTGCACTTCAATCCTGAAAAATAAACTTTTGATAGCAGAAGTAAAAGGTGCTAAAACAGCTAAAATAAAGTACCACATGACTATTGGTTACTCCAGCATTATGATATCCTTGAAGTTCAAGGAATATAAAGCTTAATTGTGCCAGAAACAGATGCAAAACATATTCTCTTTCTCTCTCTCTCTCTCTTTCTATTTAACTAATATAATGTTAGCAATATGAGTTTTTAGAAATTATATCATCTGTGCATTTCCTTATCATTTATCAAATAACCATCAGCAATTGGGATAAAATGTTTTTTTTTAGAGGTTTGTAAATATTTATGATCATTTAATTCATAAAATAATTTTGAAATTGTTCATTTTTCACTTTTTAACGTTCTATCATTAGTTATTGTATAAAATAATTGGGTAAAGTATGAAATTTATCATCTATTATATACTTCAACTGATTTGTCTAGATATTTCGTGAAATACCTACTTAATCTATGAAATATCTGAATTATACACTTTAACGGTAACATATATATTGTGTAATTAAATTAATTTTGTATATTTTTAAATTTTTTTAAAAATAAAAATTGTTCTTTTGCACATTGTTTAAAAATTTCCCATCTTTAATACAAAAGTCTTAGTCCAAGTGAAACCAAGTCGTTTTCATGGTTGGTAAAACTTGATTAGCTTCACTGCAAACATTTTTTACTGCTATGATATTTCTTATCTTGAAACGTTCGAACGAACCTGGATTTGCAGATGTAACACCCATTTGCTCTGAAAATTCCTTGCTTTTTTTCTACCATTAAAGATGCTGATATGGGAGTATTCAGAGTTCTCGATTGTTTGAACCAACAAGTAAGGCGATCCCTAAAAAATCTTCTTGATTGGCCATTCTCATTCGTTTTTACTCTAGCTCAAACTTACTCCGATCAAACATTTCTGTAATTTACCTCTGTAATTCTGTATTTTTATTGCTGTAATGTAGAGTTAAAAATACCAAAATCTTTACTAATTTCCATTTTCATTTTCTGGTTTTGATCAACGACCTTAAGCAGTCCCATTTTCCTTTTAAACGAAATAGCAGTTTGCTTTCCACCTGAATTCTTTGCCTTTGTAAAAAAAAAAACGTGGAAAGCCACGCGATAGAAGTAGTAAAACTTCTATGGCGACGTTGGCCGTAAATGCAGGAATACATCTAATTATATTAAACTGCTGAGAGAACTTACTTTAATCAAATAAAATTCGAACTTCATTTATTGTATGAAAATATTTTTATTCAATTTTCTGCATCATCATTTTCCAAGAAAGAAACAATAGGTGTGTGGTAACTGAAGTAGGATATAAAAATCCTCGATTGTAGTCAATCAAGAAAATGAGAAAACTGCATCAATCGTGGTTCCGTATACTCTTTTTCCTTCTCTAGAATCAGTATTCATTGCCAAATTCAGTGTCTGTTACAAGAATTCAATGAGTAGCTTTGCTTCTTCTGAAGCAAAAGTAACATCAAAGTCTCCAGTTAAGATAATCAGCTTTTAATCATCATCAGATCCAATGATTGCAGCAGTCTCTGATGTGTACAGCACTAAAACTTTATGGATAAAGATGATAAAAGCTGAAATACCTGGTGATATGTAGACTTTCGCCTGGATTTGCTGCTATATAGTTTTGCTTTTTTTTTTTTTTTTTTTTTCTTTTTTTCCTTTCACAAAACTTTTTTCCACTTTTTGGATTTGCTCTAGGCATTCTGACCAAAATTAATTTTAATTCAATGGAAATAAAAATTAATGCAACACTCACAGAAGTCATTGTGTTTGTTTGCAAGACGCTATCCGTAGTGATTCTTGGGTGAACGTTAGTGACATATACACAATGTCCCAGACACTCCCGTAACCGAGTGAGTGAATATTAACGCCCCACTGTTCAGCTACACGAGGGCTTTTGGGGACGGTCCGCGTAATTTTGAACCATGGTCAAGTGACGCGGACGACACCTGAGCTGGCACCCCCCTCTCCTAACTACCACACCACACCAACGGGAGGACGTTTGAGCTCTCGACAGATTTAACGTGCATCGCGCCCCTACACGGTGGGTCTTCAGTGGTACTGGAATCGAACTCATGACATGCTAGCCCTTATCCGATGCCGAGACCACTCGGCTACCGCGGCCACCTCCAGTAACGGGAAGAGCGATATAATGGTAATACTTTGGGTGCGTTTATTCGTTGAAAATGGCACGTTTTTATAGCATAAAAACCACGAAAATACGCAACACAAGTTCGTTACGAGTAGCATACTCACTTAACATCTCCAATACCTAAGCGCCTTCAGTCCAAATGCAAGATGCCCCACTTCATACCACCTTAGCAATCCTCCAACTTTTCACGGATATGACGTAGGTCACGTGGTGACTTACGTCACCCCCTCCGCCGTTCTCTTTTCCTCCCGCTCACTATCATCACTATCTCCTCCCATGACGACATTTCAGAGGGATGGGGGGAATCTCTACTTCCGTTCGCTTTTTGACTGTTACGCAAAACTGGGCAAATTTCCCATTCACTCCGTGAGCAAAGAAGTAATACTTCAAAAATTCTTCTAAAATAGAACAAAAAGAAGAAAAAACGCAATTCAAACTCACTGACTTTTACCACACTGTGATATATTCCTCACCGAATTCCAAGGTCAGCTGATGCCAGATGAAATCTTTGTGTGTTGCGCTTGTAGGGGGAGGGTAAAAGTAGCTATTATAAGCAAAATTGGTTCCTATCACAGGCTATTCCGAGGGTATTTCAAAACCAAGTTGGCCTCTTTTCAATGAAACAAGTGAAACCATCTCTTATTTCACACCAATTTTTAATTCGCTTGGGCGGCTGATGTTTTCCGTATATTGTTCATTCCCAGAAAGGAATTTTTTTGTGTGTGTTTAGCGATTTTCATTTCGTCTCAAGAGAAAAAAATATTCATGAAAATGCATAGTAGTTTTGTCGAGACTGTTGTAAATATTTCGTATCTACCGATATTGCAGATTTAGTGTTGTCGCGTTAACAAGTATTTCAATTGTAATTTACATGTTACAATTTTATATAATAAAACAAATTCGAATTTTAAATATACTTTTTCACCAGTATTTCTAATAGAAAAAATATTACTTAAACACTGTCATATGTATTTCATATGGCATTTAAAAGAAGATATAAAATGTATGAATAAACTAGTTTCTCGTGAACTGAAGCTTTACATAGACACCCGTATTCTGTACGTGTTGGAAGGGACAGCTTTTTCGAATCCGAGAACTATGTCAGTCATAAGCCTAAATTTTTTTTTTTTTTTAACATTTATAATCCCCATGCACCACACAATGAAAAACACGGGGGCACACAACACAGACAGATTAAAGGATTACAACACAAACATCCATGCCTTCTCCGGGATTCGAACCCAGTCCTACGGCACCGCAGTCAGCTTCACTGACCACTATACCAGATGGGCGGCGGCATAAACTTTGAGCTCATAAAGGTGACAGCACGATTTTGCTCACGATAGAGGGCGACACCTTTCGGACTCCCAGATTTAACCAGCACGTGCTCCGTTTGTACTGGGCGAGTATTCCGTGGCATCGAACCCAGGCCTTCCGGTCTGGCGTCCGATGCTTTAATCACTAGGCAACCCGCGGCGGTTTGAGCATGGAGGCCCTAGGTGAATATCTGGGTTAACGTTGTTAAATGTACATATGAAATACCTACATACGTGAAATTTTCTTAATAGTAATAAGAAATTATTTGAAATTCATTACTTAGCACGGTGTTGCTTTTCATAAATTTTGTTTAATTATTAAAAAAAAAAGTTTTCTGTTTTGATTTTGGATCAATTAAGATTGATTACTTATTTTGTTTTAAATTTTGATAAATGATTTTTCTCTCAAAAAAAGATATTTAAAACTATACTAATTACCGAGGTTTAGAAGCTGTTTGTTATATGCGTGTATATTTAAATTTTACTTAAAATAAAAATTGTTCTCTCTCTTTTTCACATTGTTTAAATTTCTCATTGCATAACATAATTCATTGCACTTTATAAAAATGTTTATACCGTATTGATTCTATTCATAAAAACTTATTCTGGTTACCTTATTCTTCAATAATAACTTATTCTTCAATAATAAACATGCAGAATAAGTTATTTTTTATATGTAAAATAGCAGAATGTAACTGACCCTTGTCTGAAAGACTAATACACATATAGAATTTTTTAAATTGCTCTGAAAATAAAATACAAAAGTGAGTACGAATTATTTAGAGATTCCTTTTTTTTTTTTATCAAGACTAATTTTCGAAGTAAACGTCTTGTTTAAGAATGCAGAAACCAGTTCGCCAGATTTTTCAATCAAGCGATGATAATTTGATTTCTTTGTCTAATCAGCAAATAAAATGTGTGCCTGTTTTAACTTTCTTTTGCATTTGTTAATATCTTCAGTGCTATATGGTTTGTTAGTCTCTTTGGTTTGAGTTTATCAGTTTTTCAGCAGATGGCGATACTTGTCTTTTCTGTTTCTGTTGAAGTCGAAAAAGTAAAATGTCTAGTTTTTGAACACTTCATATTTTTTTATAAATAATTGTTATCAATCGGGAAATATACTTTTAACAATAGTATTGTAATTAAAAGCAATTCCTTTGTTTGTACGATTCGAGATTTTCAAGACATTCGAACTGAAATTTTCTGTGGTTTATAATATACTCAACAATTTAAAAGGTATAAAAATGTAAGAAATTGCATAGAACCAATTTTGTTTGTATCTGGCTATTTTATATTTCGTACCAATTCCACATTGTGGTTTATTTATCACTGGTTACGTTTTAAGATTTTTTGAATCTGTGAGTATTAATTTTAAAAAATATAATTTAAAAAAAAAAAAATTATCGTGAATTCTGTTTTTTTTCTTCAAATTCATAATCTAAATTAAAAAGTATTTAGTATGGAAAGAAATAGAGATTATGAATCAAAACTGTGCTAATTCAAGTGGGAACTCTGAAGATTAAATTTTGCACGAAAAAGAAAATAAAAAGGACACAAATAAAATCACCAGATTTTACACCAAACATCTCTGAAACAGAAGCTGGACCTTTTAACAGAACATTTTTTTTTTCATTAGGGCTGCATATCAGCAACTAAGCCTTTACAGACATGGTAAGTTCCAATAGTAGAACCTATTTCATTGGAGTCCCCATCTAGTGTCTTCTCGGTGAGACACAATATTAGCAAAGGAAGTACCTTCCATAACATTGTTACTGGTGAAATTTTTCTTTTCTTTAAATTTTTTTTATATATATTGGTATTATTAGGGATACTTATCTTTGTGGTTTTGGGAACTTTGGACGCATAACGCAAACTCTCATCCTTCTTTCATCTTGTGAAATGTACCAGACAAGTCGCACAAAATGAATATGCACAAAGGTATGGCAAGGTTTGTGAAATTGGATATTTAATTCTGTTGAGACGATGACAGCGCCTCTCATGGCAGGAAATATTATTCTCTTTTTTCAATTTTTACTAAATAGCTTTATGTTGAAATTTATTTGGTTTTCTTTTTTTTGTGTGTAAAAAGTATTTTGTTGTAAAAAGTATAATTTCATCTTCAAAATTAAGCAAAATATTTTGCTCATATGCATTTTTAACTGCTGAAACATACTGTGGCGGCGCTGCAACCGCTTCGTTTGTATGCTTTTGATTTTACTTCAAAACTGTGTTTACCCAGTTTTTTTATGAGTATTATCCAAAGAAGCAATTTTTTTCTGAACGAAACCAACTGTTCAACAAACTGTTACCTACGCACTGAGATTTCTGGAAATATTTCCTCACATACATCCCATAAATGAGGGAAAGCGGAAATATTATCTTTTCATTTCCTATGGGAAATGAAAAGATAATAATGCCGCTATTGAATCTGATAATTCTAGATATCTAAAAAGAATCTTTGCAAATAGCGCTTACCCTGCATATAGATCTGCATTCCCAAAACTATCTGTATATTCATTACGATCAGGGACGTCTTAATACATGGACCCGGGGCCTTTTGTTCTCGACTCGACCTCAATAAGATCATGATCCAAATAATTTTTAATGTCGAATGTTATTCCCTGACATATTCTACGAAAAACTGGTAATTTAGTACTATACACCAACAGACAACAGTGGGAAAACTGCATTTTTTGTGACGCCTATCGCCCATGTCAAGGCCCAGGCCTACCACCATATCACTCATTTAGCCGAAAGGTGGCAATCGATTTGTGCCAGGGTTTCTGATTACCCGGGTTTTTCCATTCCCAGGAATGTCGGGAATGTAATTGTCGTTCCCGGGAATACATCAACATTTTAAAAAAGTTAAAAACAAGTTATTTTTAAATAAAATCAATAATCATTTTTAAATAATGATACATATAAATTACAAAATAAATTCTTTTTATATAATGAGCTAAAAAGTACAAAAGATATATGATAAATTGATTATTCTTTTTGAAATAGGATTTCAGAAAGTATAAGCAATTTATACATTTATCACTCAGGCATAGAAAAATGTTCCAGTTAAAGATTTTGTAAATTCAAAATCTCAAGGAAAAGAAAATAACGCTTGAAAAATAATTACTGAAATTAATGTTCCTTGACTGACTCACTGCGTTTGGAAATTAATTAGTCAAAGCTCTCTCTCTCTCTGAATCAATTATTTCTCTAATGTTGCATCTAAGAGATAAATACTTGAAAACTCATTCGCTGCTGAAGTGGAGATTATGTACGTTAAACATATTAATTATTGTATTTAAGATATTTTATTTGTTTTACCGATTTCTTGTTTATGAATTGCTGTATTATTGTTACATAAATATAAAAAATATTAATATAAGAATCTCACACGTGAAAGTTTAGAAAAATAATAAATAAGAAAAATTGCGCGATTCCTTATAAAAATATTCTCTCCTAAACAGTTTTGGGTTCATTCCCTTCTTCACATTGCTGATTCAATTAAATAGCTCATAATAAAGACAAGTATTCGGGAATTTTTTTTAAAAAAAGATTAAACAAATAACAGTTTTAAGTATTAGTACTTACATTATCCACGTAAATCTAGATCTTGGAACTTCGATCACATAGTTATGGTTGGCAACGAAATACGATTGCTTTAAAAACCCAATTATTACTTGTTCACGAAGCTCGATACACCCACAGCTAGCTGTGGAAAAATTCTCACCCCCCAAAGTTCTCATATTAGGCACTTACCCAACAGTTGGGGTAGCGAACATTCTTTTGTTCGGGGTGAATGATCGCAAATTGCCACAGTACGGTCTGTTAACGATGTCCAAAATAGAAATCTAAGGTTAAGCCAAAAATAGCTACCACATAGATAATTCAAGCCCCGTGTGATTCCCGGGAAAGAAATCCTAGTTTGTGCCAATGTTTCTAGATTGTGAGTCCTACACATTTATTTGTTATAGGTTACCATAGGTTCGAGTATTCGACAACATATGCTATGTACGTCTACTTTTAAGGGTCACAGGAACTTTTGCATGGAGCCCAGTGCATCAAGAAGTCTTAAGGCATCCCTGATTACAATATTTAAAAAGCCTATTTACACTTGACTCCGAAGTCTGCGTACAGGCAACCATCTTACGTGTTTATGCTATAATTACTATTAAAATCTTGCTTTAGAAAATCAACCCTGCTGTCAGGGATTCTTCAAGATTTCCTTATTCAAACAGCAGCAACAAATTTCACCTTAACAGGAAAAAACAAGGATGATCACCAAATAATCACCTATCATCCGCGCCCAAAAGTCTGCGTACACTTACAAAAAAAGATTTTAAAGACCTTTCATTGTAAAACAATTGCACTAAATCGTGTTTTTAAGTAATTATAAGCTTATTT